>PVJA010026577.1:0-29448 GCA_004027025.1 Myocastor coypus
AAAAAAAAAAAAAAAAAAAAAAAAAAAAAAAAAAAAAAAAAAAAAAAAGAAAGAAAGAAAGCATATCTAGAACTTAGAATTAAAAACTTGCAGAATCTAGTCCTGTTAGATTCTCTACTTGCAAGAGTCCCCCCTGCTGTAGTTGTATTTTTGTTTTCATGTTTTATATGATTTAAAGTGTGAATATTATTTTGAATTTTCAAAATGGATGAGGGAGAAGCTATTTTTAAAAAGATCAAAACAAATTTCATGCTTTTCTAGAACACTGGCTGTGGGGAGCTCCTATTCCAAAGAGAAGGGTGTAAAATATTAATATCTGGATGATCTCTGTATCTATTTTATATTAAGCCCACAAGTCATTGTTACTGTCATTTTCTTTCTCTATATTAAATAATGCAGGTCATATACAGGAACAAGGAATCTAGTAATGCATCCCTAGCTTTGGAAGGAATATTGGAAAGAAATACTGAGTGGTTCAAAAAAATCGTTGCTAAGAATTTGGAATCTAAGTACTTACAGAGCAAATTTGCAGATCTATAAGAATTACAGATTTTAAGCACTTGATACAGCTACTCTATAATTTCTTATAGTCCTATCTATAGGAAAATTTGCTTTGTCATTTCACTCTGTTCATTTGCTGAAAAGAAAAATTTTATTGTCCTTTTTTTCACTAGTGATTATTCCTTGGCATAAAGAAATCACTTTCTATTGGCATGAGGCAGCTCACTGGATAGGAATCAAAAAAAAAAAAAAAAATCCAGCTAAGCATCCAAATATTTCTTCAGAGTTTGAAGCAGACTGTGTTTCAATTTCTGGAAAATACTCTTCACTGACAGGAAGATAGCTTGGATGTTATTAGTTTGCTGGGGTGCTCGTGGTCACATTTACAGTGTGGTTCAGTAACTGTGTTGCCACAGGTAGTTACATCAGGAAGGGCCAAATCATAAGCCCAAGTTTTATATGAGAAATCTAAAAAGCATTTGGAAGTACAACTTTGGTTTTTTGGCAAGTAAATATACACGTGTCCCAGCACTATTTGTGGAAGAGACTCTTTGTTCCTCACTGCATTGCCTTGGATGTTTATTAATGGTATGGCTTGTGTCTAGTTGTTCCCCCAAAGCCTCATGCAGTTATGGGGCAGGAACTTCTAGAGTTTGAGATTAACTCATGATCCATTGGGATTATGGGTGATCCATTGGGATTATAGGTCTCAGTACTGCTAGGGTTATGGGTGTGAGTGCCACACCCAGCCTGGGGTAGAGAGCCTGAATGCAATGTAAGAGAGACAGAGAGACAGACTCTCTCTCTGTTGCCCCTGTTGCCACTGTTGCTGTTACTCCTCTAGTTTGCTCTCTGCGCTTTGCTGCCCCCATGAAAGGTTGCTCTCTGCCACATGTTGCTCTGCGTTGGACTCCGATAAGTATGGGCTGAAACTTTCAGTAACTGTGAGCTACATAAACCTTTCCTTCCTTCATTTTGGTGTCTCAGCAAGGAGAGAAGAATAACTGAGACAATTCGAGTCAGTTGGTCACACCTATAGTAGTGGCTTACCCCTGAGCTGTCGATTTGACTCCAGTTGGCTCTGTGTCTGTTTTTATGCCCAAATTCAAACTTTCACTTCTTGAAATAGAGATGAGTAGGGGCAGAAATTGGTTCATACCCAAAGGGAAGAAAGACGAAAATGCACAATTTCTAATATTGGTGATGCAGAACCCCTTAAAATTGCCCTCAATATTTTCCTGAGTGTAATGTCACATGTATGACAGGAGAAGGAATCCACAAGAGATCCTTGAGTTCCTCATGGTGTGGATCACATTACCATGGACAGATTTGTGTCCTTTGACCAATAAAAATCAGTATGTTAAGTCCCCAACAACTGGAGATAGGATTTCTATGGCAGTAAATCAAGTTAAATAAGTTAGAAAAAGCAAGGTCCTGATCTGATGGAATTTGTGTCCTTGTAGAAAAAGACATCAGCCTCACTCATGTCCTGCTCTCTCTCGTTCCCTTTCCTTCTGCCACACGAGGACAACATAAGAATGAGCCTGCATTGGTAGAAAACATGGTAGGGTGGCACCTTGACATTAGAATTCTCATCTTCCAGAGACATGAGAAACAAATTTTTGTTGTTTGAGTTGGTCACTCTGTGGCATTTGCTATGACAATGCAGACAGATTAACACAACACACAAAACACAATTAATTAACTAACAGGAGAGCTGTTCCATCCATGCTGTATATTAGAATCTCCAGTTAAATTTTTAAAAACTTCAAATTCCGGGGCTTCGTAATTAGGAATTGTGATTCAGCAGCAGGGGAGGAGTGCGTAGGCATGACCATGTTTTACATGTTGCCAAGGGATTCCAATGTGTGGCCAGTGGACGCTTGCCTAAAGGGAGTAAGTATTATCATTATAATAATAGAGGTTTTTTACATATTATTGAAATAATTGTATTATATTATGGTAAATGCGAAACATTCAAGGTAACTGTTCTCTTCCCTAAGATCTCATAAATTATAGTTGGGAAATTAATATAAATACTGATACAAAATTTAACCTGAACTTCTACGGAGACAACTGGATATCCATATGTAAAAGAATGAAGTTGTATCCCTACTCCATAACATTGGCCAAACTTAAGGCAAAATGGAACAACCTAGTGTATAATAAGATCTAGAACTATGAAGGAAATATAATCCTAAATCTATGTGATCTTAGATTTGCCAATGGATTTTTAGATATGATGTGAAAATACATTAAAAAGAAATAGAAAAATTTGGCTTCATTGAAATTAGTTAACTTCTTATGCAATTGGCAAAAAATAATTGCAATTATATAATCTGATAGGGCCTAGCATTTAGAATGTATGCAGATTCTCAAAATTTAACAAGGGAGATAAAATGCTGAATGGAAACATGAGCTGGGGCTGGAGGGAGAATCGGTGGTCTAAGTGCCTGCCTGGCAACCAAAAAACCCAGGGTTTGATCACCAGTACTGCATGCCGTGCAGGCCCCAAAACTGGGCATGGTGGCACTTGCAAGACCCAGTACAAAATAAACAAATAAGTAAAAGATTTAAACTTTAAAAAAACAAACAAACAAGCACAGGCAAAGTACCTGAATAGATATTGCTCTAACACAGACAAGCAAATGGCCATTAAGTACCTGAAAAATGCATGACATCTTTAGGAGTAGAGGAAATGAAACTCCAGCCCACAAATTAATTCCACCTCCCTCCCACTGGAATGTGTGTGTTTTTTTAAATAGAGGAGAACAGCTGTTTGCAAGGGGGCAAATGAATTGTATCCTTTGTATATTGCTGATAGCAATTTTAAGAGGTACAGTCAATATGGAAAAAAGTACTTTCTTAAAAACTCAACAGTGTCACTCCTAGGAATATGCTCCCCCAAAGTAGAAAACACATACCTGACTACTTGAACATGGTATTGAAACTCTGTAGCCAACATATAGAAATAGCTCAATGCCCATCCACAGACAAGGAGAAAAGAAAAACAAGTGGGGTGCATGCATACAATGGAATATTATGTAGTCAGGAAAAGGAAGGGAGAATTGATAAATGCTAATGACAACTTTCAGGTTCATTATGTTAAATGAAAGAAGGTAGATGCAAAAGTTCCGGATGTCTACAGTCATGTGCAATATAAAGGATGAGTAACTCTGTAGATACAGGAAACAGATTGATAATTGGTTGAAAGCAGGGGGTACAGGCAGAAATAAAAGAGTTACTACTTAATCAGATAGAAGGTTTTCTTTATGGCAATATAAATAGCCTGAAATATGAAGAGATTGTGATTGAACAACACTGTGAATGTGTTAAATGCTTCTGAACGATCTACACTGAAATGGTGAATTTTATGTCATACAAATCCTGTCTCAATTAACTAAGAGGGAGGTGGAACTGAAAGTAACCTGGTCATCCTGTCCCCTTCATGTAAGAAAATTTATGGGCAAAATTAGTGGCTCTGAGTTAGTCCTTGGAATTGTGTAACGTGCAGTACTCTGAAAATACTTGCTAGCACATATGAAGTGCCCAATAAATATTAGCTAATATATATATGTATGTATATATATACACATACATATATATATTAGAATTTGAAGCAATTTATAGAAATGTCATATGCAATATTAATCCCATATCCTTGGCCCCAGCATAAGTTCTGCCATGTGATATACATTCTTTTAATATTTATCTAATTGATCTCACAGGAAAGATCTCATTCTGTAGAGATGCTCAGAATAAACAATATCCATCATCTCTCCAAATTTCCAAGACATCAGGACACAAAGAAACTTGGGGGGAATATCTTTTGCTAGTGTCAAATTTCATAGAAAATCATTGAAATATGCCTGCAAACAAGCCGTCGATATGGCACAGAAAGCAATGCTTAGATTTCAATGAGGAACCTAATAGACAACTGATTCAGTGGTAGAGTTAATAATTTGTCCTCTCAGCAGGAACTTGAGCTACATAAATCCACGTGTGACCTTTAGTTGTCTTCTCATTTTCCATAGCACAGAAATCCAAGAAAAATTAGAGGATGTTCATCCCTAAATATGATGGAATTTATCCCAAGCAAGGTGGTAATAATATCCTTAAAAGTTTTGTCAGATTGCTTGATTTTATGTTCACAGGCTCTCAACCTAGGGCAAGATTCATGAACAGAAGCAACAGCTCTGTGTTAATCTGTTACAGGGTGCATTTTACAGGGAGGAAGTTATGTACCAGTTTTAGAACTCCATGCTTATACCAAGTAAAGGATCTTGTACACGGGTTCAGTCTATGACTTTCCTCTGAGACCTCACAAGGTGCTGTGCATTAAGTGAAACTTCCCTACAGTTCTTCTGCAGTTACCATTCTATCAAGTTCAGGGAAATAGAACTGTATTTACTTAGTTTTGCAATCTCATTTTAGGAAGCAAATCTTTTATGACCCAGACTGGATCAATGGTAAAGGTATTTGTTGAGGTATTTCTGCTTCTTCAGATTCTTGACAGGAAATGCAGCTCAATCCATTCAAAGACTAGTAAGTGAAATCCCTGATTTCAGTTGCCCTATCGTGTTTTGTTGTCCTTGGTCTTGTTCATCTCAGTACAAATCATTACTGGCCATGCAAGGCTCCAGGTTGGAGCCTATAAATCACTGGTGATGGTTTCTTTGTACCTTCACACCCACTCCCTTTGCAAGCCATCGCTCCTCACTTCCATGCACCATGCTCGTCTTGGTTGTCCGTGTGTCTTTCCAGGACTCTTTCTAGGCCCCATCCTCTCTTTTTCTTGGGTTCTTTCAACAGGCTCTTTGTCAGTCAACCAGCAGTATTTCTACACCAGGTAAATCAGTCGCTATTGGTCTCTGTGCAGACCCTCTCTCTCTCCTTTCCACCTCAGAGTCCATCAGGCTGGTCCTCTTCCCGCACAAATGCTTCTGTGCTCAGCCTCTGGCTGGCTCCTTGTCATTTTGCCTCAAGTATTTTGCCTGAGATAAGTCTCCACGCCCAGTACACATAGTAGCCATCACTACCACTGAGACCTTAGCTGCTTTTACCTTTAGGATATAAGTCCCGTGATGACGGGAACTCTGACTGACTTCACTGGCTCCAGCTCTGATAGGGAACCCGATAACTGCTTCGACAATGAACCTTTTCTAGCTCTTGCCCACTTCTACCATCTCTTCCCTCACTGCCACATCCCAGGAGCTTCTGATGTCTCAGTAGCAACGCTAAAACAATAGACGGAACTTAGATATTCATTGTTTTATTGGCTTCAACGTGAATTTTCTTATATTTCATCGAATTTGCTTTCCCTCTAAATATGTGTGGGTACAGGAAAGGTGGAGCTGGGGAGGATTTCACATGTGTTCCCTCTCACTTGATAGGATACAAGAATGAGAAAGGGGAAATGTTTCTAGCAACTATAAAAGTGAAAGTCCTTTTGGAGGCAGACCCAACCTTTGGAAGCACAGTCCCCTCTCTCTCCCACCAGAACATTGATTAATTGCCAAGCACCAGTTTTATGTAAAGTAAACCTAGAAAAAAGACATATCAGTGTTAAGAATTGGGGAGAAAAACACATGAAAATCCTTTATGCACTCCCACAAAGTTTCCAGCTGAGTAACTAGAAATAAACTCCTCTTCCAATCAAGCCTTGGAGTTATCCTTATTTTTAAATACCAAAAGCAGTAAGTTGTGTAGTTGGTGTGGAATTCTCCTGCTGCTCTAACTTTGTAGCATTGTCCCTTTCATTTGGGGAAAAAAATAGAAACAAAAACAAAAAAACTGGCCTTCACTTTCTAAAGAGAGGATAAGTTTTCTTGGGTGACATGAACCATCCGCGGGTTCACTCACTAACCACTGAGCATATAAAGTACATACACTGCTGTTGGAGGGAAATGAATTGGGGTGGCCAGATTTACCAGTTTTTGCATTGTATTCTCCATTTCTCTAGAAAGAGTAGCTTCCACTTTGCATTAACTATGCCAGATTAGGCATGAGATTTAGTCTTAGACTAGCTTAACATTGATCTTTTCTATCTTGACACGATTTCATCCTTTTAGGTTTTTGACTCTTTAGTTGGATGAAGTCCATCTCTTCACGGCTTGATATACCTTCTGTGATTTAGTTAGTTCCATGAATATCTCTTGTTCCTCAAAAAGTTATTCAAAAATTTCTTTCCAAAATACACAATGTCTCCAGACAACTCTTAGATTTAGCACATGTGATTTAATTCAAGGACATAGTGCCAGAAATTGGGGGACACATAGCTCCAAGGAGCTGGCCTCCTACCATCAGCACCCATGGTCTGAGTTGGTCAGTCCTGTAGTTCACTGTGAAGTCTGTTGACATGTGTGGAAGTCAAAGGCCATTGAAGGCCCTCACTGCTTCATGAGTTTTACTCCTTTTGTCTCTTGGTTATTTCTTCAGTGACATCAGAGGGGTTCTATGATCCCCTCACTAATATTTTTGGATGTTGTATCTTACACCCACTGATTTGTTTCCAAACATTGTGTATCATCATTTGCCACAATGCAAACAAATGGTGGGAAGATCATCTGCAGTGGAGCTGACAACGCATGCTTTAGAACTGATACCAGAAAAATGAGGGAAGAAAGCTTTTCCTATATACATTAATATTCTTTAACCAGCATGCAGGGAAGTGTATTGGATAGATCTATTGGCTCAGACAGCTCTATCTAAAACAGGAGCTAGGGCAGGGTAAACTAAATGTACATATGCATGTGTGTGTGGTATATAAACATATATGTAGACACACATGTATACACATATTAGTTTTTAAAGAAAAATATTTCAGAGACTTAGAGGGATATAATGAATCATTCTTATTTGTGACATCAGTTTGGGTTTGTATGTAGTACATAGACATAAATCTGCAGAAAATATTGGAAGTAAATGCTTAAATTGTTATTAGGTTCAGATGAAACCTGTAGTTTTTCATTTTCTTCTATAATAAGGTTGGTTGATTTGCTGAGGTTGCCACTTTATAACAGAAAAATGAAATCTGGATTCATGGTCCAAGAGTTCATTGGCTGTTATTACCTCTCAATATTGGGAGGCATTAAGGCAGTGGTTCTCAACCTTTTTGATGTTGTGATCCCGCAATACAGTTCCTCATGTTGTGGTGACCCCAAACCAAAAAATAATTTTGGTGCCTACTTCAAGACTGTAATTTTGCTACACTTATGATTCGGAATGACTTTAGGCAACCCCTGTGTTTTGGTCATTTGACCCTCACCGAGGTTGTGACCCACAGGTTGAGAACCACTGCATTAAAGGTATTTCATTGATGAAACAATTATTTATAATTTTTAATTTCCTTTGCCTTATTGTTAGTCCCAAATCATATACGTACTTTCCATTAAAATCTCAAAGATGCAGAACCAGCGAAGTGTATTACCTTTATTATTCATGGCATGCTTTTGGATAAGGCTTTTACTATAAATGTGGGGCAAAAATTTTACATTTCGAATATTTGTAGAAATATCAGGTAAAGAAACTGAGATTTACAAAAAAATGTTTGAAAAGAACTGCTGATGTAGCTCAGTGGTAGAAAGTTTGCCTAGCTTTGATGAGGCTCTGGGTTCAATCCCCAGTACTACATAAGTAAGTAAAAAGAAATTCAAACAATACTTGTTAAGGAAAAAATCCAATTTATAAAAGAGACCATCAATTGTAGTAATATTTTGAAGTCTTACCAGATCTTTTTAAAAATAGTTAATATATTGTTTTTAACAAAGAGCTCCTGAAGGCAGGAAAGAAATTAGAACTGACATGAAAATTCCTATTCAGCTTTATTCTTCTGTGGCATTTTGTAGGCCCTGATGGGGCTGGTTACATAATCAGCTTTGGCTTTCAATGGCTTCTTTTATTATAAAGCTGAATTCTTGGCTAACCCAGCCTCTCCTTCTTCTTTTCTGCCCTGCGTCTCTTAAGTTACAAACACATTTACCCAATGATCCAGTCGTGCTGCGACAGGCACAGGGAACAAATAAGCAACCAGAGCAAGCGAAAAAGGTGAGACCAGGAGGCGCAACAGGCTGCGCTGGCAGAAAATTGGGGGTAGCTATGGGCCTGCTCCTTCATTCTTGCTTTTCGCAGAAAACATGAACGCTTGGTTTTATGGGAAGCATTCTAAAACAATTACTTGACATTTCTAATTAAATTGCATTTGGAAAGTGTCCAGCTGCAAACGCATTATCCAAACAAAGCAAAACAACACACACACACACACACACACACACACAAAACTCTTGAGTTTTAACTTAATTAACACAATAGAACAATTACTTGACTTAAAATGATTCTACCATGAACCCAACAGGTTTTAGATAGAACCTTTTAAACTCTAAGGGGCATTGCACATTCCAGTGCAAACCCCCCCCCCCCACACACACCCTAAAAACCATTTGTTATGGTTTATGTATCGTTGTCTCCCCAAAGCTGCATGCAGTGATGGGGCAGGGACTTCTATAGATTGAGACTTGACTCATGAGTCACTGGGATTATGTGATTTGCTGCTAATCTAGAGTTTGAGACTTGATTCATGATCCCTGGGATTATGTGTTTTAAGTACTTCTGGGATTATGGGTATAGCCTAAAGGGGATAGACTGAGGCAGAGAGTCTGAATGTAATATAAAGAGAGACAGAGAGACAGACTGCAGCTGCTGCTCTGCTGCCCTGTTTGGTTGGTTGCCTTGTTTACAGTTGTTGCTGTACCACCACCAGGAACTGGATGCTTTCTGCCCTGTTCCACTCAGCCTTGGGCCAGCCAAGTATGGCCTGAAACCTCCACAAACTGTGAACTAAATAAGCCTTTCCTTCCTTCATTTTGGGTGTTGGGTATTTGTCTCAGCAATGAGGGAAGAGTGACCATTGCTACTTTTTAATTACTCAAGGGAGTCAAACAACTTAGTCTTTCTCTTTCATACCAATTCTGGACCCAAGTGACTCAAGACACTTTCCATAGAAACAAAAAATCCAGTTACCTTTATAAAAAAGAAAAATAAGGGACTTTTTATGAACTGGCTTATTATGGTTTGTATGTAGTTGTCTCCCCAACGCCTCATGTAAATCATGGGGCAGCCAATCCCACAACCCGATGGGCAGGGCCAGAGGACCAGGGCAGGGTTTAAGCATTGGGGCCAGAGCAGAGCAAACCAAACTGTTAAACTGATAGCATGCATCCCACCCCGCCATGGTCTGGTGGCCTCTCTTGGAGTTATGGAGCAGATCATCCTGAACATGGAAGCGCAGTGCCTTGAGGTCTTGCTATGTAATTCAACTGCTTTAAACTGTGAAACCTCCAGTAACTGTGAGCTAAATAAACCTTTCCTTCCCTAAGTTTGCATGTCAGATATTTGTCCCAGCAACAAGAGAAGAGTAACTAAGACACGGCTACAGTTCACTAAAGATATGACGGTGATGCAAGTATTACTAAATGTGGCTGTAATTCTTTTCATCAAATATTACAGTGAGGGTTATACAACGAGGGGAGTGTGTTCAGTGCTACTTAATTATCTACTTAAACCAGTAAATATCACTTATATTTTGCCACAATAAAAAGAAATACCAAAGAAGAACAATTACACAGTGATCACTTTGACTTGACTTGCTTCTACCACCAAGTCAAGAAAAACAACGTGACGATCAGTTCTGACATCTTCCGAGAGTCCCTTGAGGCGCCCTACTCTTGTTTCTTCGCAGCCTACTCATGTCCCAACCGTTTGGATTTTGGCACTGTCATTCCTTTGCTTCATTGTTCCACCTTGCACGTCACAGTGTCACACTTGGAACCTCACTTCATATGTGTTTCTCCAACTGTCCTTTATTCAGTCTTTAATTTCTGTTCCCTTCCTAGTGCTGCCTCTAGCGATGCTTTATTTTTACTGCTGTGCGATACCCTATCACCTGGATGCACTGCTATGCATTTATCCTTTCACTGCCGATCCGTTGACTGATGCCTGTGTTGCTTCTCCTTTTATTTTTTGTTGTAAATGATATTTCGTAGGGCTGGGCCTTCTGTGTCCTTGGACAGCCTTGTTAGATAATGTCAGATTGCCAAGTGGCTTCCCAAGCTACCTATTTGACACCCCAGCAGCCTTGTGTGAGTGTGGGCTTATTTCATATTTTTCACTAGGCTTATAACTGCCAATTTGTTTTATGTAGTGTGGCAGCTCACTAGGATTTTAATTTTCATCTCCCCAATATCTAATGAGGGCACATAATTCTTCTGTTCTTGTTGACCTTTTCTGTCCCTTGAAGAGCCTATTCAAGCTTCTCCCTCCCTCCCTCCTTCCTTCCATACCTCCCTCCCTCTCTCCCTTGTATCTCTGTGTTTTTCCTTCCTCTTCTTTTCTTTTTCTTTCTTTCTTTTTTTTTTTTTTTTTTTTTGTATTTTAGGGAAGAGTCCACAGGGTGTTCAGGGTCTCCCTACTAGGTTGGACTCATCTAGTGATCCGCCTGTTTACAGCCTCCCAAGAGGTGGGATTACTGGCATGCACCACCATGCCCATTCTCAAATGCAGTCTCAGTGTGCCCTAAGGATGAGGGGAGGCCAGCAAGCCCAGGAATCAAACCCCTGGCCCCTGAGGCTGCTTGCAGGCACTTTAATCCACTGAGCTATTTGGTTGGCCCTCTTTTTCTTATTTTTAAAAATTTTTGTTTATTAGCACATGTTTGCAGTACATGGTCACATTCCTTGTAGGAAGTTGGTACATGTACATATAACATCTTAATTCTTGTTCATCCCTTTTCTCTGTCCTCTCTCATGATGTAATGATATAATACATTATATTATATCATCATATAGTGATATCATCATATAATAATTATATATCATCATATAATAATAAACCATATAATATAATAATATATATTATATCATTTCTCCCAAGTTGTTCCTTCTCTTTCCACTCTTTTGGTACCTACATCAATAATATTTTACTTTTGCATATAGATGAACTCATGGGGGATCTAGTTTCAATAATCTAGGTTACCTCTTGTCTCAAAAATCAAGGGAGATCTGTCATCCTAGAAGGCTACATTTGTGTTTCTGTTGACTGAAGACAGCAGCATCTTGGTCATTTGACAACATTTATAAGCAGTAGTTTGTGCCTGGAACCAGGGGTGACTCCACCAGTTTTGCTGCTCCATTGCACATGGTTTATTCAGTAGACAATCTGACATATCAGTCCCTACTTTTCAAGATGAGCCTAAATTGATGATATTGTAGATTGTCACATTAGCACAGAATAATGTAGGTGCAAATATCTACCCAGTTACAAATGCCGCCTTCTGCTCTTTCAGATGAATGAGGTTAGGGAAGGTTTCGGAACTTCAGTGTTCCTATGTTCATGTTGAGACAAAGTAGTGACTCTAGAGTGTTTTTAATAGACTTAATTAGATGATGACTAATCATCTAATTAAAATGTATTTAATTCTTCGATAGATTTAATTGGATAATGTGTTTGGAATACTCATCATTTGCTACACATGCACTAAATGGCAGTTATTCATGGTATTAAATTGCAAAACTACACGGCTGTCCCATGAACCACTTTACAGAGATCTTCTCATTCTGTAGAACAAGGAGTAGAAATTTAAACGTAAAGGAAGGTAAAAATTTCCATCGTCAGATCTGAGGCCTGGGAGCACCTGGATGAGTGAGTCATTTGCATAGCTCTAGGGTCAATACCTGCTGGGTGAAACCAAGAAACAAGCTGTCCCCAAGATCTCTATTTGTCCTCCTAGTCCCTACCACACTTCTAGTTTAATCCAGCTGTGCCTCTGTAAGGAATCAAGTTGCTACAGACTCTCTGGAACCAGAGCATATTTTATTCCACTCTTACACACAGAGGAAGACCCTTTAGAGGCCAGGCTGGGCTTCTCGTCTCTTGGCCCACCCTCAGCTCACAGGCAACAGGATGACTTTGAGAGATTTATCCCTAAACTGTGAATGACAGGGACTTTACTGCAGCCCATGATGAGAATAAAAACTTGCTGGAAGGAAAGCAGTCCCTGCAAAAGAAGGAGAACCGTCAATAAAAGGAAACTCTCCAATGGTGGACTTTTATTTTGATAGCTATTCCTACAAAATGTTGATTGATGTAGTAAAATCATTATTTCACATGAGTTATAGTGTCAAAGCTTGCCACTTTTTGAAAAAAAAAAAAAAAAAAAGCACCCCCCCTCCCAGTATCTTGCTCAGTATCCACCATCATCAGGGTGTCCGATCTGATATGATATCAACTCGAAATTAAATGACTGCATTTCCCTTGTCTGTGTTCATCATTGCTTTCAAAACTGGTTCCTGGTTTGATTGACAGAGGAGGTGGATTGGTTTCTTACTGCAGCAGTTGAACTGCCCTACCCAAAGTGACATAGCGCAGAGAGGCATGGCCGCAGAAAAAGTTACAGTGGTTACACTGGTCATTTTGTCCTTCTTCAAGATGCTTTTCCAGCTCAAGTGAAATCTATTTTTGGAGTTTAAGTAAGGTGTGATGTCGGGGGTGGGAACAACAGCTCTCCCAGGGAACAAGGCCTCTTAGTGACAGCTGGTGCCTACCACTCCCTCCCTCCAGGGTGCTTTACTATTTAGGGAAAACATGAAGGCAGGTATACTGAGCTCCCTGTGTGCTGCACAGCCTTTGAAAATGCCCATGTAGTATGAGTCAAGTTTCCGTGTCTGAAAAAAAAAAATCCCCACAACAATTTTCTAATCCAGAGGATGAGTAATGTTTAAGAAATAAATCTACAATATCTCCCAAGAGTAAATTTTTTGTTCATGTTTGTGTACAATATATAATAGTTAACATTTGTTTCAGGAAGAGGTACATGTATGTAACATTTCTGGATTGCTTTCAATTTCTTTGTTCCCTCCCACCCTCTTCTTTCACCTTGATCCTCTTCAGAATCTCCAAAACGTCTACCTTTCTGTTTCTACCATCTCTCATAAATTTTACTCCAAGAATCACTTTTAAAAGTGTATCCAGAAAGCAAAGCTGAAATAAATAGTGGTGCGAGGAGACATCTGTTATTCCATTATAAAATTTAGATTAGAGGTCTTCTTATATAACTCTTTCTGAAACAAATGCATTGTGCTCCCCAGGTGGCATATATAGAAATGAATTCCCAGCTAGCAAAATCTTCTTCTCAAGGCTTACTGATTGTCTTGTTGCCCAGAATAATACTTCAGCGAAGGTGTCAGCTGGTACGGTTACAGCCGTCACTCACTGAATGCGTGGAAAGATGTGCTGAACCCTCCTCTCAACTTGAGGCAGGATGCTTATGGTCCAGCCAGGAAATGAGGCTTCTGACAGGCCTTTTGGCTACTACAGAAAAAAAAAAAAAAAAAAAAAAAAAACACCAAAATGTGTCTGATAGATCATCACTGAGTCAACCTCCTCATGTCCAGAGAGTACCCTTGAGGATCCTTCCTGAGGTCAGTACAAGCTGTGTCTTACCTCTGGCTGCAGCTACAAACAGTTTGTCACAGTTCGCCTGTCTCCATTGCCTAAAGAGACTGATTGTCTTTAGAAAAAGAAATAATCTAATAAAGATAGTCATACTTAAGCTGAGATAAACTGGAGTATCGATTTCCACTATATTTCTCCTGCTGTGCTCTTCCAAGTAAATATTTCTGTGAGAAAGTAGGGCGTATCTGAGGTTTTCATATATTCACATATTTTTCCTTATTTGTTTGCTTCTAAAATAATTGCTTAAAAGAGACATTGATTTGTGAATCTGAGTTTGTCTTGTATGTGAGAAAATGGAGAGGAACTGATAGGTCCACCAGAAAAATAAAATCTCACTGGAAAGAGTTGCTGTATTTTTCTCAAAGGACCCCTCTTGAGAATTCACACAGAACTTCTCACCAGAGTGGCCTAAATCTGACGAAACACTCAGTGAGGCTGCAGATTCTGCTTTTATTCTTTCCTCTCAGCAGCTGGTTCGTGCTACTTTCCGATTGTTTGAGCAGTGTCCACCACGTTTCTAAGTGCAGAAGTGTTTCCATAGTTCCGCCTCTATCTGTGCATGAGTTCATCAGCTACTGACACTGAGAGGTCAGAAAGCTGTCATGCTGAAAGATGAGCAGCTCTAGACGGCAGCCAGCTGGTGATTGTTTTCCTGGTCCGTTGTTGCTGTTTGATGATGCTCAGCCAGAAGGTGGCTGCGTGCCGTTGACTCTCCTACTCATCCCCGGCTTCTACTTGCTTTCTCAATACTCAGAGTGTCTGGGGGGATCAGTGACATCCCAGGCACCTAGAAACTTGTTACAAATACAGAACCACAGGCTGCATGCTAGGCCTTCTGATTTTAACAAGGTCTCCAGCTGATTTGCACCGCGCACATTAAGTATTAAGAAGCATTTCTCTACCTCATCCTAGAAGGTGTCCGGATTACCTTCCGTAGCCTCGCTTTTGCTCGAGTACAATAAACTATCACGATTCAACTTACTTACACAATGGACAGGACTTACTTAAATAGCAGGTTCTGCCTTTGTTTCCACTGCGCAGGACCAATACCATAAACATCATGCTGGAAAATATCATACTGATTTATAAGCCTGGTGAAAATAGGTGAATCTTAGGGAAAGTTCCTGAAATTGATACCTTCACTGTGTGAAACTTGTGATAAAACACGTTCCTGCATTTCTTCCACTGACGATGGATATCATCCGTCATTTCAGCATTGTATCTTTCAAATAAAATGTGTGGGGTACTTTGAGGAGAGTGATGGTTCTGCTAAGTGATGCCATGCTTAGGGTTTTGAGATAGTCCCTTGTGATTGCTACAGCGAAGGTGATACCTGCTCATGTTTCTGTAAACGTATTAGATTCACTGTAATAGTTTTTAAAGTTTCATGAAAGCAAAACAGAACACTTACTCAATACAAGCAAACAGACATATACATTGTCTAATATCCTACAATAGAAAGGTGTCCTTGTTTACTAATTAGGACTAATTACTGGGCATGCATGACTTCAGTTCTATTACATAGAGGCTATTCTTAATTTAGAGTCAAGGACTCTAGAGCTCTGATAAATTAAATAGTCTTCCCAAGATTACATAAATAACCAAGGGGGTCATGGTAACACCAAGGCCGTTCTGATACCGTCTCTTCACTCAGCTCTCTCCCTCTCAGCTGCTTAATCCATCATGAGTGACTGCTAAGTTAGGACCTATTTAGGGTGCTGCTACAGCGTCCCGCACCACTGAGCCATCGCAGAGCCGCTGAAGTCGTGGGTGCTACTGGCGACCAGCAAAAGTCTGACTGACATTTCTAGGCAGAACCATTTCCTGTTTGCCAGCTCCCTGCTCGTATCACCCTGAAGAATGTGTGTGCATCTTCCAGCTTGTTCCCACCGCCCAGATCCCTTTGGTCAGTAATGCTGTTCCATTCCACTTTCCCCAGGAGCTCCCTGTGTGTTAGTCCTTCCCGTTTTCATGCTCTTCCTGTCCATTGGCCCTTACCCCCTTTTCTTATGGGCATGCTCAAGTCACCTCGTCTTAAAAAAATTCAATCAAGACTAGCAAGCACTTTCCTTGACTCTTGTTCGCCTTCTCTTATTCTTCTATAGCCTTTCACCCTCCTTCATCTGAAGTAGGGGCCACCTCACTTCCTGACTATAAATCATTCGATTCATTCACTTTCAAAGCTATGGCCATCTGGCATTGTTTTCCATCACTCACTGATTCTAGGGCACCAGTTTTCAACAAGGATTTATGACACTGGGATGCAACGGTCTTTCAGGGAAACGTGGAAAGGATACCTGAGTGATGCTCATGGAAGATGTACCATGAACCATCGATACACACCGATCTCTGTCTGTATTCTCTCATTTAACCATCATACTAATCCTGTGCTATTCGAAAATTATCATGATCACTAGGGTTTAAACTTTGGAAACAGGTTCAGTGTATGCAATTAAAATAAGGTAGAGACTCCCTTCAAACCTTGCTGAGTCTTATGCAAAATACCATGGTTTTTCATTAAGCAAGGTGCAAGAGTAGAGAAAGTGGGAAGAGGAAGAGGAGGAGGAAGAGAAAGAAGCAGAGGAGGAGGAGAAAGCTGGAGGCAAGTATAGAGAAGGAAATATTTGAACACAGGAAACATTCCCTAAAACAAGCAACAGATTTAGGTTGACCATTGGGTTAACTGCATCAGTGCTCTTATTTTTTAATTCTGCTAAGCAGGAATACAGGAATTCAAAACTAAAGCAGAACGTAATAAAGAGAAAAAGTAATATTAGTTACAAATGTTACCCATATCTCAGAAGTTTCAAACTTATGGAGAAGACTTCTGGTCCTTTGTGGACTGCTGTTTTCTACAGGAGGAGGGTTTCAGCAAGGGCATGGAGTCCTGCAGCCCCTCTCTGCTCTCTGACAGTTTTGCTAACACACAAGAAATAGATAGATCCAGCGAATTCTGAATGAGCTTACCCAAATTTGGGTGTGCTACTTAAAATTTCTTGAAGTTACTCACATTTGTTCTGGCCTAGAAATCAGGACAGAGTCTCAGGACAGATGGCTTAGTAATGAGTTTTTCACCTCTTCCGCCTGCCAGGCAGCTTGATCATTTCATGAAGCCTGGCTCCTGCTAGCACAGCTCAGCACTTCACCTCCAGGAGACTAGTCTGACACCAGGAAGTTGTCATCGTAAGCAGTGAATACTTAGCGAATGTGCTACAGCAAGTGGCCTTAAGATGGAAAAAAGTTCCGTGCTGATTGTGACTTCCTAGCCAGTTTGGGTTGCCCCTGAATTTCTGTTTTGAACTGGTTTAACTTTTATTTTCAGTCCACATTCTCTTCTGAGCTTTGGATCCACTGATCCAATAATCTGTTGTGTATTTTTACGTAGATATCATTTAAGCATCTCAAAATGCACATGGTCACTGTGGCTTTGTTAATGTTTTCCAAGGTAACTCTCCTGCTCTAGTGCTTCCTAGTTCAATGAATATTGACATCATCTACCCAGCCAAAGACCCAAACCTGGAATCATTCTTGACTATTCTATCCCTTTACCAGACCCAGCCACCAAAGTCTTTTGTTTCTACCTCCCAAACATATCTTGGATCTTTACATTTTTCTCCACCCTCGTTGCCACCATGAAGTTGGGTCATTGTCATCTTTGGACTAGTTGGGCATCAGCCTCACCCTTTATCATCAAATATATCTTCTCCATGAGGCCGGTGTGGAACCTTAAGTCGATCACGCCATTCTCCTGCCGAAACCCACCCCATGCTCTGCTGCAGCTGCTGGGTGAGGAGCAGACACTGGATCATAACCTAGAAAAATGTTCTCTGCCTCCCCATTTCTCATCAATTGGTCATTCAATAAGAAAGTGTGTTCTGAATGTCTTTTCTAATGTTGTTTTACAGTCTTAGAGATATGAAGCTATGCAGATGCATGCTACTGGGAATACACACACAACACGGAGATGAACAAGGGCTTTTTTTTTTTTTTTTTTCTTTTTTTTTTGTGGGATCAGGGTTTAGACTCATTACCTTATACTTGCCAGGCAGGTACTTGTGCCACAGAGCTATCTCCCCAGCCCACAAATGAATGACTTTAAGCACTGAAAAATACCTAGGAGGGAGTTATATTTGAGAGGTGCCTCCTATAAACTTTATCTTCTTCCATAGAAACTAAGGTAGATATTTTAGACAAGTGTGTTTCTATACAACCTTCTCTAATTACTTCAGGGTCTTTATATTATTTCTTGTACAGCTGTCTTTTATGCCTCATTGTTGTAGATTTTCACATTCCTGTATATAGGTATTGGCTAGTTTATGTTAGATGCTTAAGTATTTGTTAAATAAATGAGTGTTACTACCTAAATGTGAAATAATTGGTAAGCTTTTTGCCTAATTGGGTTAAAATAAAAATTGTGTGCATATATAAACACATATACATACATAAATAAATATATTTCAGAGTTTTGTATATAGTCCTGTAACATAGAACACTGAGTTTTTTTTTAATGTATTTAATATAGGGTTTCACTACACATATCGGTTTCACTCATAGTGATCATCCTGTTTTCAGCTTCCAAAGCACTAGGATTACAGGTTCAAGCCACCATGCCCAGCTTCAGTTGCTGGCTCAGTATGTCCTGGAGACAGGGCCAGCACCACAAGCTGGGGATCGAATCCCTGGCTCCTGCATCTACCTAAGCAGATGCTTTAATCCTCTGAGCTATCTGGCCAGCCCCAGGACACTGAAATTTATAACTGCTTATATACTTGCAGATTTGTATATTTAAATACACACAAAGATTAGCTTATTTACTTCAAATTACCAGTTCTTATAGATAACAAACTCTCTGTATTACTAATTTCATAATTTTTTTCTTATACACTAAGAAAAATGCACAGAAATGTTGTGTTTGGAAAATTGCAAGATAAAGGACATTAAACCCTGCAAAGGACAATTACGTATGACTTTTTGTGTTATTTTAGCAGAAGGAACAAATTGTGTGTGGATTGGGCATCATTGTGGGGTAGGCCGTGGCAATACCTTCTGTTTGTTAAATATTCTTGCCTTTGTAAGGTTTATACCTACTTGTCTGTTCCATTAAATGTTAATTTTTGTGAGAATTAGTAGTAGAACAATGGGAGACCCTTCTTTTTTTGTGATACTTTTTTTTGTATCTAGTAGAGGGTCTAAAGGGTCTCACTACACAGATCAGACTCATACCGATCCTCCCATTTTCAGCCCACTAAGTGCTGGGATTATAGCCACCACACCCAATCACCATCTCAGCATGCCCTGGGGGCCGGCCCAGCAAGGCACAGCAAGGCATGCTGGGGATGGAACCCCTGTCTCTGCATCTGGCTAAGCAGGTGCTTTAATCTGTTGAGCCATCTGTCAGGCCCACAATGGGAGACTCTCCTAAACAGACATGGATGATGACTTTATCCTTCAACTTCAGTTTCTGCACAAAAGAATATTTCATCTACCTGTGCTCACCATAAAGTGAAGAAAATCATAGCAAATAACATCCTCTTGCATAAAGTTTAGATTCACTTTATGGACTTTTAGAGAAAATAGTTTGCCTCACCCTTAAAGTATTTTGGTTATATGATTTTGACTATTTGGCCTTGTTATGGATGAAAGAAACTTCTGGGAAGGATTCGTGTTCCAAGCCTTTTGTTATTTTCTCCTTAAAATTCTTACTGCCCTCCATGCTTTTACTGTGGACTTTCAGGGCGTGTACCAGAATTTCTGCAAGAAATGTTAGCTTTTCAAAATATTTTGACACACTCAACCAACCAAAATAGCTGTCTTATCAACTTCTCTTAAAGGTGAATAGTGTTTTATTTTTTCACTTTTTTTTAACCACCATTTCCTCACAGAGCCCATCCTTTAGAAATCCTCAGCGCCTGTAGTTTGAGCTCAACTGCTTGGTTCCTAAAAAGAGGTAGTTTCTGACAGAATGGAGTACAGTGATATAGAAAAAAATGATGAGTATTGGAGTTAAGTGCCCCAGGCCATGTCATTTCTCTGTACCCCTTTCTTGTTTATCCATATTTCTTTCTTTCAATCATTATTTAGAATTTACCTCTTGAAACCCTTGGGAAGTTGAGCTTGGTAACTTTGTCATTGAGAATTTAGCTAGCATATTATTTGTGAGTGCTTATATTACACATGTGCCAACTTAATTATTGGGGGGAATATTGTTTAAGAAATACACTAGCAATGACCCTTATCCCAAGACTTTAAATATAAAAATCATCACAACAAATAAGAAACTTTCCACGTACTTCTAAATGTTTCAACAATTACAATGAGAACATCTTCTTTAGAGTTCAAGTAATATATAGCCTACATCCCATTCCAAGCTTAAAACATGACTTAAAAAATACTGCTCAGAGGCACATGATGTGCAAAAAGTTCTGGGTATTGAATTCCGTGGGCCCGTGTGGCAGTCAGGGCACTGATTCTTCAGTCTCAATTGTTTACTTAACAGAAGAAAGTGCTCAAGTCCCGGCTACCCGTGGCAACATAGAGTAACTCACTGAGAATGCCACTAGTAAAACTCAACAGAGCATTGGTTTCCCAAACGGGAGAACACATAAAACAACATTCTTTCTTTATGGTAACTATTTGCATTTCTAATTCTCTGGGCCTCACAAGTTGATTAGGAAAACCATGTTCAGTTTCCCTTAGGGGCAAGAAACAACCGCGTGCTCTTGCGTAAAGCTATACAATTGCAGTAGCAAATTTTTAAAGCCCTATAATTTGTTCCTTGGGTAGCCTTATAGTGTCCTCTCCTGGGTTAGGTAATTCAGATGCAGAAACATTTTACCCTTGATGCAATTTGGAATTTGGAGCTGCCTGCAAAAACATGAACAGCTTCTTTTTTTTTTTTTTTTTTTTTTTGTTTCCATTTGAAGATTCCCTAAGCACAAATGGATAAATTCTCAGAGAACTTCAGTGCCGAGTTTGCAGGCTAGCATTTTAACTGCCAAGACCTATATTCCAAGTGTTTGTATTGCCAGGGGGGGAAAAAAGACACATAGCTGTTAGTCTATAGCTTACACAATCTGTGCACCATGTTTTAGGCTGGGAAGATTTCAAATATGCTGAAAGTTGGATGCTGTCTTAGTTACTCTTCTCTCATTGCTGGGACAAATACCTAACACCCAAAAGGAAGGAAAGCTTTATTTAGCTCACAGTTACTGGAGTTTTCAGTCCATACTCAGCTGGCTCCAAGGCAGAGGCACATGGCAGAGAGCAGCAGTTCATGGTGGCAGAACAGTGACAATGGCGACAGAGGCAACAAAACAACCAGGGGAGTAGAGAGCAACAGCGTGAGTCTGTCTCTCTTTACATTACATTCAGGCTCTCTGCATTAGCCTATCCACCTTAGGCCACACCCATAATCCCAGAAGTACTCAGACCCATGATCCCATCAGTACTAAAACATATAATCCCAGTGGATCATGAGTCAAGTCTCAAACTCTAGAATTCCCTGCTCTATGATTTCATGAGGCTTTGGGGACACAACTAGACATAAACCATAACAGATGCATAACTTAGAAGAGTCAAGTACTGTGCTGGTGTTGGAGCTACTAAGAGAAAAATGTCAAATCACAAATAGTAACATCAACTTAGAATATCGTTGCACCTATTTCTTGAACATCTTTCTACCTCCCAAAGCAAAATAAAATAATAGGATCCACCAGCCAAAAATTGTCTCCCAATCTGTAATTTTACTTTTGATAAATGTTCTTGGGTCTTGTTTTAACTTTCCTTGAATAGATTGTGATAGTTATTTCATAAAGTTATTAAAGGAGAGGGTCTCAAAAGGCTGGAGTGGCTGTGAGAGCCAATCTCTGATGTTTTCATCAACTCAATTGAATTCTTGACGCAACCTGAGCTGGGACAGCATGAGTTTTTCACCTTGCTACTCCTTAGCTGTATCAATTATGCATTAATTTCTACACTGATAATTAAATGTGGTAAATTTGGCATCTTTAATTGGGCTTTTGTACTGACCCAAGACACAGCAAACTGCAAAATAAGATTATATTTCTGAAAATATTAATGGTATCAAATGTCTCTTATTCCTTAGATCTCAAGAGGCTTATAATCAGTACCTGAACATATATATTTCCTGATTTAGATTTAATGATTTTCCTTCTAGCTTCTTGCGACCATTTATTAAATATAATGAATGCCTTCTCTTAAGACCTATTTTGCTTTCCTGGACATGTGTACTGTTAAAACTCTCTTCTGGCATGTGCAGCTGTGATTTTAATTGGATTTATGCCACTGAGTTCCACACCTTAGACTCTCCTAATGAAAATCATAAGACTGGGTAAGTAGAAAGAGACTGCAGAGACCAACTCCTTCATGATCTTGAGCTAGCTGTAGCTGGCCCCTGATCTGGGTTATTTTATTCACTACAGAAATAATCCAAGGTGTTTTCTTACCATGTTTTGGATTTGTGGCCAACATTTTTAAGTGGGTGTATTTCAGATTTTAAGCACTCTATACATTGAGCTCCTCTTGAATAATTTGAGTATTAGGCAGCCCTGAGCCTGGCTTGCTGTTCACAGACTCTGACTTCCGGTCCACAGTGTGTGTGGTGGCAAGGGCTCCCTGGAGTGAAGCTGAGTTCTCTGCGTTGTCACCATCCTAGCCTCCCCTCATTGACAATCCTGGGCTCAGCAACTGTTTGCTTGTGTTGATCATCATGGAATTTGTGTTTGTTTTTCTTTCTTGCTTGCTTTTTTTTTTTTTTTGTCTTCTTGACAAAAAAAGACCCTTCTTGACAGGGTCTTGCTATGCAGTTCAGGCTGGCCTTGAGCTCACTTTCCTAGGCCAAGCTGGTCTCGAACTCACACTGATCCTCCTGCCTCAGCCTCCCAAGTGCTGGGATTACAGGTCTGAGCCACCATGCCTGGCCTAATTTGTGTTGTCTTCTTATGTCAGAGTTAGAATGAACAAATAGTCTTCTAACTATGTCAGGCCAAGGAAGACAGAAGGATTTATTTTTTTAAAAAAGTGGAGAGAGAGTTGTTTTGTGGAAGGAGAAATAAGTTGATATACAAATGAAATATCTATGCTTCAAGTCAGTAACTGCTCTATTTTGTTTGGTTTCATAAGCATTTGAAAGCCCTGATCTCGCCTTATTTGGAAAATAGGAACACAGAGATCACAAGAGGTTAAAAAGCCTCTCCAGGGTTTATGTTTGTAAAACTTAACTAGCATGCAGGTTTTCTTACCTCTTATTATGCCGCTGAGCATGTAGAAGAAGGTAATAAAGACTTGGCAAATGAATTTGTCGGTTGAAAGATAAAAACAAATGTATTTTAATGTTATGACATTATTTAACAAAACGATTAAGATGTGAAATTAAAGAAACTTACATAAATTCTAAAGGGACACAAACATTGAAACATACATGCATTAATTTCAGAGCCTCCCACATCTGTCTTTTAGAAGGTTCTTAACCAAGAGAGGCTTTAAGGTTTTGCTTATCTGTCAGGACTGTATTTTGTCCAAACTACTGCAAGGTTGGGGTGGACTATACCTTGGGTTAAAATGTTAAGCTAAATAAAACAATTTTAAGAAAGGCTTATTTCAGTCTCTCTCTCTTCCCTCTCTCTCTGTCTCTCTCTGTCTCTGTCTCTTGTTTCCTCCCTCCCTCTCACACACACCCCTACCTATATACTCATACAAACTCAGAAAAATACATTATTTAGCCTATAAATTTTACTATTAACCCCCTCTTTTTCAAGATCACATCCTTCATTTTCTCATTCTATTACTACATTTTGAAGACACACATATCTCTTAAATGAACTTGCTTTCTTTTTACTCAAAAACACTGCAGCGTCTCAGGATCAATTTAAAAATAGAGACATCAGGACTAGAGCTTGGAGTACTTGCTCAGCATGAGTTTTATCCCTGGCACCACAAAGACATGAGTCTTTAAAAGGGAAGAGAAGAAAGCAAAAATAAATGAAAATAGCGGTCTGTCTTCTTACCCTATTCTTTTCAATCAAAATTAGTTATAGAAACTGATTTTTAAGGCATCCTTGAGAAGCTATGGACCCATTCCCTGACTTTGAAAGCCACTAAAGATATCAATCCACATAGTTTTCCAGATGCAATTGTTCTGTGTCTTTAAGGGAGCGAGAGGAGCATCTACATAGATAGGATTTCTAAAACTCAGTGTTTCTCTATACTTTCTATTGCACTGTCTTTCAGTTGCTTTTTTTCATTGCTGAGATGGAATACCTAAATATGGAGGAGAAACAGTCCATGGCAGGCCAAGGCAGGGCAGGGGAGGGGAGGGCAGGGCAGGGGAGGGCAGGGCAGGGCAGAGCAGGGCAGGGCAGGGCAGGGCAGGGCAGAGCAGGGCAGGCAGCAAGCAGCCAGCTTGCCTCTCCCTTTTGTCCCTTCCAGGTCTGCACTGTTTATTCACATTTTATGAAACAATCTCACTTCTCTAAGCCTCTCTTCATATTTGTCGTGATACTAAGGACATTAGTGATGCTTAATGTCTCAGCTCAGTTCTCAAGAATTTAACTCTGAGTGGAGATTTGGGTGGCAGGGGTGATTGTGGATGTGGTGGTGTCCACAAAATATGGGAGAGTAAAGGAAGCAGCATAAGACAGAGAGCAGCGCCGAACTATAATGCCCAGAGGCCTCAGCTGGCCCTGCATGGAACCTGCAAGCTAAAAATTACTCTTGGTTGTTGCCTATCTTGAGACAGGCGATCAGGGCCATTAATACCTTGTATCAGCCAGTCAGGAAGGGAAGCATGACCTGAGAGGACAGCTGAGGGCAGCTACTGGATTGAATCATAGTCAACAGCTGTGCTAGGAGCTAGGAGAATAAGTCTTAGTTCTCTGGGAGAAATCTGGATGGTCTAGCATGGACCCACTGTACCCACCTGGGAGAATTAAATGAGATGGTCCACAAACATCATTGCATCCGGTATCTGGTATACTGTTACTATAAATATTGTCTAATATGTACTTAATGAGCATTCACTATTTGAAGATGCTGGAGGGGACAACTTTAGGAAAGTACAAAAGTAAGTAGTTGTGGGTCCTGCCCTGAAGAGATCTCGGTTGAGTTGGGGAGAAGCCAACTAGAAGCTACAGATGGACTAACACTCTTACTGTATATACCCTTTGTAATATCTCTAATCACCAAACTGATACCCAATGTTTTACAACTTTGGAAGGGACCCAAAATTGTTCATTTTTTAGAGTACCTGGTGTTCTTACTGGATCATCAAGAAATACATGTGTGAAAGCATCTGATAAGAGTAGGACATATGACTAAGGGTCAGACTATGTGGAAGAAACCTTAACTGGTGACAGGAGTACTATAGTAGTCAGGAGGATTTTGTGGAGGGATGGATTTGACCTGGAGATTGTCATCCACATGAAGTTTGGATGGGCAGAGAGGGATGACGGAACACCAGGGAGAAGGACACAAGTTAAGGATCTGTCTATGCCATTGGATGGTATAAGGGTCAGCCTGACAGCATTGGGGGTACTTTTTAAAGTTGATACCTAATATGTATACATATTTATGGAATACTGTATGATAATTTGATATGTGTATCAATGTGGAATGAGTGAGTCGGGGTAAATGTATTTTCATCAGCAGTGGAAATTCTGCATGGACACTACTACTAAATGGATTGCTACTTACTACTAGAATGGGATTCCTTTTGTGACAGATTGGCACATTTATGCTGGATGGTAGCAGCCCTCTTGGGCTTCTGAGTAACACAGATGAAATTCTGTAACAGGTAGACTGATCTGCTAGTACTAAAGAATAGCTCTACAGTTGAACCAGGAATTGTGGAGTTGCCCAAACTAATTATTTCAGTGTTTCTGACCAATGTTACTGGCAAGCCAGGTGAAAGATAACAAACAAAGAGCAGAGACTGAGATTGCCCACCCAGACATCAGATAATTTTTTGAGAACATTTTAGGAGAAAGATGATTTTCACAGAGAAAAACAGCACAGACTCTGGAGCCAGACTGATAAGGTAGAAGCACCAGGTGGTCTACTTCTGTGACACGTTACATTACACAAACTCCATAAACTCCTCATGTCTTTATCTTTCTGTGTTTTTAACAGGTATTGAAGTTGCTTGCTAGACTAAAAAAGTTTCAGTAAGTGTTGACATTATCACACCCATGTCAGGAATTTGAATTTATTTCTAGGAATTCACAGAGCTTAAAATATAGTACACTGTTTAAGTTCTGCTCTTAAAGTCTAGTTGGAGAGCTTTGCTATCCTTTGTCTTGTGAGTATCAGAAGGAAAACAGACTGATAGTTACTTGGGTCTCTTGTTATTGGATGGGAAGGCCTTGATGAGAGGTCACTGATAGGAGGTGGCACCTTTTACAATTCAAGTCCAGAATAATTTTTTTTTTTTAACCTGGGTAGCTTTTATTCTTTTAGGGATTGCTGTAATTCCTGAATGACCCTACATGTCTGTCAACATTTCTGTGCAAGCCACCCCAGCTGTCTGTGCTCAGCCATCCTCTTCTTTTCCATATTACTATAGTTGTGACTGGGAAAGAAGCAGACTGTAACGGCTTGAACAAGAACTATAAGTCAGAGTTGTGGCTTCCCAAGTGGTTAAAATTAATTAAAATTATGAATTCAATTTACCAACTGCAGATATCTATGATTCAAATATCAATAGACACATGTGGCTACTGAGTGATTGACATGATAGGTCAAATAAATATGGAACAGTTTGGTTATCACAGAAATTTCTTTTGGATAGTGCCTATTTAGAGCCAAACTTCGTGGTTTCAAGGTTCATTTAACGCCAACTGCCAGAGTTTGGAAAAGTAATTTAATCTTTCTATGCTTTGATATTATCATCTATAGATACTGGTATTTATTCCTGAAGATATGTGTCATGTTATGCACAATTAGCATTTAGCACATTTTTTTTTAATTTTAATTTTAATTTTTATTTTATTTTATTTATTTATTTATTTTTACCAGTAGTATTGAGCTAACTCAAGAGCTAAAGAACTAACAATTTTCTTATTCATATTTCAGTGGGAATAGCTGGATTAGTGTTTTACTAATGTCATTATATTTTAAAGCTATAGAGAGAGATGATAAATTTGCAATTAACTTTAATCACACTGAGGATAATAGTTTAAAATAAAAAATGAATGGGAAGAACCAAAATCAACAATCCCCTCACACGATGAGAAGAAAGAAGAAGCTAAAGAGAGAAGTGGGAGAAAATTGTGCTGATAAATCGGGTGCCAGAGAGTTGAAAGACAAATTTCCACACTTCAACATTTTACCATATGCAGTTCCTGAAGCCCTAATTATATTGGCTGAAATTCCGGTGCTAGGGTAAACAGAACAGTGAGTGTGTCAACAAATTATTTAATTAAACAGAGTAGGTAGCAATGTGAAAACGAAATTATAATGTGCAATAAAAGAATGTGATTGAAAGCTTTGGCTGTGAGGGAGTGGAGAGAGTAAGACATCAAAGAGAAAATATACAGAATGAACTATGTGAGCTTGGCTCGCCCATGTGAAAGCAACAGAAGAAATAAAACTAGGAAAATAGAATTGTATTAGTCAGGAAGTATACATGGACTGTTTGTGTGAATTTAAACAAGTGTGACAGAAATCAAAATACAGCCTTCATTTCAGGTGACCCAAGGGTGAGAGGGAGAATGAAAGTGGCACTAAGAAAGGTCTCAGGATTCGTGCCATCTGCATAGAAATGACAGTTACGATTAAAAGCAGAAGTCAAATGGCTGAGACACATAAAAGCTGGAAATGAGCAGATGGCCAAAGCATTCAGCTTGCTAGCTCGCTAAAGTCAGACTTCTTTTACATTTCATTCCAAGTTAACAAATATTAGGACATTAAAATGCATGAAACATAGTGTGCATCCCGTCTCGCTCTATTTTTATTACTGAGTTAGAATTGGGCTGCATAGGGTGTATGCAAACGAGCAAGTCTGAGGAAATGCTGAGTCAGGCAGGGAAGGTCAGAAAAATCACTCTATTTCCATTTGTGAGAGAGGATCTTAGTGATTGTGCTTTCAGGGTCTTTCACGTGAACAATCCCAAATCCCACATACTTCTAAAAAGACTCTGAAACAGATGAGGTTTCTGGATGACGTTTACCTTAAAGGTGGCAGTAGTTCCCAAGGATGTTGATTGGGAATGACTAGAACACAGGTTTCTTGGACTCTTACTGGATTTCTTTTTTCTCTCCTTCATTAAGAAATCTATTTAAAAAAAATCTATTTTTTAAGAGACCTATTTTCTATACATTTCCTACTAGCCCTAGAACATTCTCAAAAGTTTGAGTCCCTATGGTGGATTCAGTCCATCAAGATTTTCATGAGTTCATAAGCTTATTGCTTGAGGAATAGTGTATGGTTTCAGTGAGTGATCTCCCCTAGCCCTCTTTGCTTGATCCCAGCCCAAACCTGTGATTCTACAAGTACAGTATGATCTGATTTCCTAATGGGAAACATGCCAAGTCTCTCTGCTCATATTTGCCAAGTTGTGGCCTATCAAACTCTCTTCTCTATCTTGACAGTAATGGGATGCTGAAAGCATTTTCTCTCTTTTTATTTTTACCTAAATCAAGATCATTCTGTGTTCATTTATTCATTCAGTCACTTAATCCGTATTTTTGGGTGCCTCTTCTGTGTTAGGTACTGATTCTGGGATCAAATGATCTTTGTTCTTCGTCACAGACTGTATTTATTAACCCTGACTGTTTTGGCATGATCTAAATGCAGTGGTGAAAAATTGTTTAATTCTAACATCTACGAGGCTGCAGCTGCACATATTAAGAATTATGTAAGAGAATTTTCCTATTTCCATCCCCTTCCCTGATTTGTTGCATTCTAGAAAATATTAGATGCAACAAGGGGAATATCTGTGAACAGTATTATTTTGCTTTGAAGCTGCAAAGTCACTGGAAAAGGAGCTGTTAGCTTCCTCGAGTATTGCATTCAATCTGGAAGGAATGCCAACTTTTTTTTTTTTCAATTCTTTTATTGTTTAAATTTAACAATGGTTATATTACATATTTTCATCATCGGATCAGTTTAGATTAATACATATAGGTATATAAGATTGATCAAACAACTAAACATTAACCTTTCTAAATCCACATTACTTTTTTTTTCTTTTATTTTCCCCCTTTTTTTCTTTGAAAGTTGACATATTGCATATTGTCCTCACAATCATTCTATAGAGTGCAGTGTGTGGGCATGACCCACCTCCCTATTAATGTTGCATAGAAAAAAGAAAGAAAGAAAGAAAGAAAAAACAGGAAAGAATATACTTCCCTTTGGACTGAGAAGAAACAGATACATATACAATCAAAGGTTTTGCAATTGCAGTGTGCCACCAGTGAAGCTTGTGA
>PVJA010026578.1:0-29472 GCA_004027025.1 Myocastor coypus
CCCTTTCTTCCCCTCCCTCCTCCTCCCTCCTCCTCCCTCTTTTCCTTCCTTCTTCATGTATTCATTCACTGAATCCCAGACTTCCCAGAGGAAACTTTCTATGCGGGATGGATTCTATAATACATTTTTGGGCTTTGTAATCACTCATCACTTGTGACTTGGAATGAGGAGCCCAGATGTTTTATTTTACTTTAATAAATTAATTTAAATCCATTAATTTATACTTAAACACACATGTCACTAGTGGCTACCTTATTGGATGATATAGCTAAAAGTTCATTCATTTAGAAGTATTCACTGAATGTCTATTAAGAGGTCTCTTACAAATTGCTTGATAAAAATTTTGGATGGACAGTGAGTATTCAGATTTTAAAATTTAAAGTGTTACAAGGGCAATGTCTAAGTTGTTTTTCTCTTTGCTGAGACAAAACACCCAACAGCAAAAGTTAAAGCAAGAAAAGTTCGTTTTGGCTTAGAGTTTATAGACATTTCAGTCCATAACTGACTGGCTCCAAGGCAGGGCAGAATGGTGGCAGTGGGGGAGGGAGAGGGCACATAGCGGGGAGATGGCTCATGGCAGAGCGGGCGGTGGCTGCAGCAGCAGCAGCAGCAAATGACCTCAGCTGCACTCTTTCTGTCTCTTACGTTCCATCCAGGTGAGTGGCACGCACCTCCAGGGTGGGACAGCCTTAATCCCAGGTCACACATCTTAGTTATAGATTCCTCTGCAAAGCTCCACCTACGACCATCTGAGACTTGGAGGAAGCATCTAGATGCAAGCCAGAACATCAGGTAAGCTGGGGTTGCAAATATTTATAATAACTTAATGGCTTTGAAAGACGAATAATTTTTGAGGGGCTGAATATATATATGTATGTATATATGTATATGTATATTAGATAATATATTGTGCTTTTTATTTGTAGTTCTAATGGTTGAAAATCAAATGTTCAAGGCAAAAGTAGGTGTCTCCATGGTAAATATTTGTTTCTATTGAAACTGGAATTTCAGGAAGAGGGGTAAAATGGATTATAGAAAATGTGGCATAGGAATATTTTATGATCTCCATCCTGGACATTTTTGAAAAGGCATGTTTTCTATATTGGAAGATTAGAAGATATATTGATAACAACAAAAACTAGAGAATTTCTGATCAGGAAATATAAGTCACAAATGCAAGTTATTATTAACCTATCTCTGAATACAGATGGCTTTTCCAACTGGTTCACCCACTAAATGTCGGCAAGAAAGTCCCAGGGGAAATCACGGGCTCTTCCTGTCGCAGTAGCCTTAACCCACCTTGATTCAACATGCAGCGCTGAGCTCATGTGAATGGTGAGGTGCTACACTACCTGGTGTTCAAGTGTGAGGGTTGTTTTACTAGTAGCTGCTACATGCTTTTGTGCATAAGTAGTGGGGACAGCATTTTCCCTGAGCAAATATTTTAGACTTTTGGAGATTGAAATTTTATTTTGGAGATGGAATGTCTTCCTCTTATAACTGTAGATGCCTTCAGCAGGAGTGAAATCCTGTGGTTATCCTATTGGAACTGGAAATAGAATGAATTCGATCTTCTTGGCTATAGTTGTTACCAAACACCAGGAAGGTTCCCAAGGGTGTGATCAGGGGCTCCGGGGCATGACAGCTTTCACAGTCCCATGAGGCCTGAAAGTCTGCAGTTAGCAAAGCAGAGAGGAAGAGAGACCAGGCCTGGTCAAAGCCCAGAATGCTCATAGCCTCCTTTTCTGCCTTGTATCTCAAACACTGTGTATCTATCGATGGTACAAATGCAAAGATCTACTGTAGGAAGTGTCGGTTTTTCTTGAGAAAATGGAAGTCACAATGGATACAAATGAATGAAGAAATTTCCAAGTGCACAGCAAAGTATTCAGCGATAGGATTCCCTAAAAACAGGAAAAATGTGCACTGTGGAAAAGGCAGCTCCCGTGTACACACGCCGGAGCAGCTCGGCTTTGCTCTTGGATTGCACCAGCCTCCGCAGGCCTCTATTTTACTATTTTCACACTGGAAATGGGGAGCACAGAGCTCCAGGGCTAAGGGCACAGTACTCTTGGGTACCCTATATTTCTCCTGGCTGAGGCTGCAAGAAGGTGACGGTCTTATTTGTTCCTGCTTCCCTGTTGGTGTCCTGCTGACCCTAGCCATAAAGGAAAAGCCTAAAATGCCTTAGAGTTCAGCCATTATGCTCTGATGCCATTTTATTTTATTTGGAGGTTACAGCTTGAGGCCACACTCTTGTGAGTGATAATGGGGTTCTAAATGATCAAATCTTCTAACCAGCGGTGCGACTGATTCTGTGTGTTCTGTTGTTCCACTGGGAGCTGCTCCTGCCAGGGAGGAGCATGCTGGCTGCAAATGTGGTGCAGAAGGTTGCATGGGGTTCTTATTCCTTCACCCATTGGGAACAGGAAAGTAGCTGGGGTCTACCAGGCGGGGCTCTTGTTTTGTAAGGTGAGTATTGCGTTGTATTTTTTTAATGGAAGAACAAAATTAAATAACATCATATTCCACATTAGAATAAAAAGAGTAAGTATGTAAGAAACTAAACTAATTAATTCAAAGGACTGAAAGAGAAAAAAAAAAAGAGATCTATTTGTGTGTAAGACACAAGGAATATAAAGTCAATGGAAAATGAAAATAATACTTTTTAAAGTTTCTAATACTAGGAGAAAATATCGTATCACATCTTTTTTATCTCTGTAATTCTTTATTAAAAGTATTGCTGTACACATAGAAACTAAAACCAGCAATAAAGATGAATAACATATATTGGGATCATGACATTAGAACTTAACATACTGGTGCTTTTTAGGGAAGTTCTTGACATCCAAATAACAGAAACAAGGTCAAAAGTAAATAACAGGGTACCCTTAAAAATATTTACAATGAAGTAAATACACTAACAGAATTTAAAAGATACAGTATACATCTTAAAACAAAAATTAAGATTAAATAATATTTAGAAAATTAATTATTTATTCAAAATTAATATTTTAGAACTATTCAACTAAGAAAAAGTTTTTATGATAGTAAAGAATTACTAAGCATGGGACATAACATGAAGACTGGAATGGCAAGTGTATGGTCAGCATTTCTAACAGTTTAGGGATAGGATATTGCATGAAGTTCTAGTATGTCATGTACATGGACCATGTCCATGATGCTTACTGGTGGCCACATGTGACTTGTGGGACTGAGCTACTGCTATTTCCTTGATATTCACCCATAGTCCTGGACAGAATCATGACCCATAGAGTGCAGAAGAAGTTCCTTTATAGAATATGTTGATGTAAATATTTTGCTGCTGTATTCAAAGGAATAGTCGAAAGACTGCTTTTGTATATCTCTTTTTCTCCTGTGGTTAATTGTTTGCCCTATTTGGTGGGTTATTTCTGTTCTTCTTCATGGAATTGTCGTCATTTTGATCCCGCTCTGGAATATCTTTTAGTGTCTTCTTTAGGAGCATTTAGTACTTCTTGCCTCATAGTTATCATTTTTTTTTTAACTTCAGAAATTATTTCTGATCTGATTTCCTCTATATCTTTCTGCAGTTGTTTCTTTACTTTAGATGCAATTATCTCAGAGATTTCAGGTGTGTGATATCCAATTTCTTTTATGCTGTTGTCTTCTGTATTTGTTCTGGGTGGGCTTGGGGCCTGAGAGCCCATGTTGCTCCTTCTCTTTGTCATTTTGTATAGCACTGTCTCCTGACCATTGGTGTAGAGCTTTGTTAGAATTCTTAACTTAGCACCAAGTCCTGATCTGCCAAGTTCAAACTTGTCCAGGTCAATGTGACATGGATCTGGCTACTGTGCTCCACTTCTTCCTGCTGTAGCCCTTGGAAGTGAACCTTCTGTGTCACTCTGGCAAGATGTTCTGCTCCTGAATCGGCTGGGCGGGTCTTGCCTCTGGTCTCTCTACAGGGAGTTCTGCCACAGGGCTCCACACCACACACATGGGACGAGGTCTCTGGGTTGAATGAGGGTCCGGTGGGCCCCAGGTCATGTAACTCACATGCTGGGCCTGGGTTCTGGGTTGAATGAGGACTGGGTAGGTCCCGGGTCATCTCACTCACATGTCTAGCATGGACTCTTGGTCAAAAGAGCATCCATTGGGCCTCAGGTCATCTTACTCACTTGCTGGGCCTGGGCTTTGGGTTGAATAGAATATTGATTATATTGTATCCTTATACTATAGTCACATGTTGGAGGGGGTTGACCAGCAGTAGGAGGTGGATGGCTAAAGGAGTGGAAAGCCCCTAAGGATGCATTGGGAAGGGTTGGTGTGTAAGCTCCGGAGTGGGTTTGGAGCAGCTAAGCAGGTGAGTGTCCCTAGGCCTTCAGTCTCCCATGCCATGCTGAGAAGTTTGCATTGGAACAAGCTACTTGACTAATTTTAAACAGAGATGAGAAAAGACTTGGACTTATTTTATGACACTGCTCTAGTTTTAGGAGAGTATGAAGCAGAACAGACCTAGTTGGTGTGCAAGAACAGGGTATTTTGGGTTCCTGGTGGTAAATCTAGGGAGGAAGCCCAGTTTGGTATTGTGATCATAATCTCAGCACTCTGTGAGTCTGATGTCTAAGAAGCTTTAACTCAAAATAAAATATAGAAAGGGTTGGGATGCATCTCAGTACAAAGAACCTACATCCAATCTATGGTGAAAAAAAGCTAAGGAAACAGATGCAACTATTTAATATGCAAGTAGTGGAACCATAAATGCAAGCTAGATGGCATTGGTGGGCAGAAGGGAAGCTTTCCCAATTACGCATCTGTAAACACATGGTCTTTCTAAAACAGATGAACAAATAGTCCTTGCCTTAGTTATTCTTCTCTCATTTCTGGGATAAATGCCCAATACACAAGCTTAGGGAAGGAAAGGTTTATTTAGCTCTCAGTTACTGGAGGTTGAAAGACATTGCCCCCACACTGTAGGGTCTGGCAGAGAGGTTGGGGTGCTGCTGTGTCCAGGATGATTCGCTCCATAGCTCTAAGAGAGGCCACCAGCCCTGGGGGAAGGGGGCAGGTGTATGCTGTCAGTTTAACAGTTCATGCCTCTCTGGCCTCACCTCTCAAGCCCTGCACTGATTATCTGGCTCTGCCCCTTGAGCCACACAATTGACCACCCTATGATTTACACGAGACTTTGGGGGAATAACTAGATACAAACAATAACCATTCTCTCGATCAAGTTTTCTTATTCTTTTTAAAAAAAATTCACGTATTTGGTACAGGGTCTCACTATGCGGCATGGATTTGTAGTCACCCTCCTGTCTCAGCCTGTCCAGTGCTGGGATTACAGGCATGTACCACCATGCCCAGTTTCGGTGGCCAGCTCAGGGCATCTGTGGTTCTGGGGCCAGCACAGCATGTAACACCAGGGACTGTACCTGGATCCTTGTACTGGCCTAGAGAGGCGTTTAGGCCATTGAGCTATCTCTGGGGCCCAATGTGTCTTTTTTCTTAATGCATGCAAATTTATGCCTGGGATGTTCAAATATTCATGAAACCATTATAATAAAAACCAATAAGTGGACTAGTTTTCATTTCCTATTTCAAAAAAGAACATATTGGAATTGTATTGTGTGTCTAGAAAAGTAACAAAGATGCCGTCAGGTGGTGAAACAAGGATTCTCAGTAAGCCTGAGGGGTCCTATTGGCCTAAATGATTCAGCAGACAAAAGAAACTACAGCGCAGCTGATTGGAATGCTTAAGACTCAAGCATCATCAATTACATTCAGATGTTAGGCATCATGAAGCCATTGAAAACAACAGGTTTCAAATGCGTACATAATGCATTCCTTGGAGAGGATACTGTTCAGGTCTCTTTCCTCTGGGAGAGTGGACAAGGAGGCATTGGTCTCATATCACACTCAGCATATATTCTTAGTAAGCAGAAAGAGGGTGCCTTTCATTAATGCTGATTAAACACGTAGAAGCCATCAGGGAAGGATAGCTTTGATATCATAAGCTGGACCCATCTGCAAATATCCCCAACTTTCCTGGGTTTCCTTTATAGCTGAAACACTATGAAATCTAATTCTGCCTAGTTAGTTCCACAGGGAGGACCCCTTCCTATTTGCTAAAATGTTAAGATCAAAGCATCTTTGTGAGGGGATATTGTTCCTTGGCTTTAATCAAATGCATCATTATATAAATTATCACACAATATTTGTAACTATTATCTTTTCTTTTTTATTTAATATTTTTATTGTTTAAATTTAACAATGGTTATATTACATATTTTCATCATCAGATCAGTTTAGATTAATAAATACAGGTATATAAGATTGATCAAACAATTAAACATTAACACTTTCAATAAACATTACTTTATTTTTGTCTTTTCCCCTTACTATTATCTTTTCAAAACAGTAAGCATTTGACATCTGTGAATGTAATGACCTGAAGCAAAAGAGCATGAAGTTCAATCTTACTGAGGTATAGTTTGTGATTGCTGGAAGTGAGGTAGATCTAGCAAATATTTGCAACAGCTCATAGAAATGATGGGGCTGATGTAGTCACAGGTACAAGTCTGTTCTAAAGCAGTAATAGGGGCTGGGGAGATAGCTCTGTGGCACAAGTGCCTGCCTGGAGAGTGCAAGGTCGTGAGTTTGAACCCCAGTTCTGAAAAAAAAAAAAAAAAGCAGCAATAAATGTTCTCAAATACACTTTAGTATATGTACTGCTGAAGCAAGCACTCAAGTAAACTTTAAATTACTAACGATGCATGTGTAAATATAGGATCAAAAAAATATAGGATTGTCACATTTACGATGGCCTCTTTTGTCACCTGGGAGATTGTGTCCATCATTTTTCTTGCCTTTTGCCCTCCCTGGACTGGGAAGAACTAACTCTCAGTCCTCCCCATCACTTTTAACACTTTTAATGTAAATAGGTCACATGATGTGGTGAGCCATTTCTGGGACTGATGTGCTAGAGCTACAGGACAGAGTGTCATGGGCTGGGACTTGGTGATCTCTGTATCACTGGTGTCAGGTTGAGCAACTTGAACAGATTCAAGGTCAGTCATTGAATGCTGGATAGAAAAGTTGTCCACAAAATGATGAATAACCACTAATGGATAAAAATAACATATTGATCATTATATCTATTTGCTTTATAACCAAGTTCCATGGACTCAAACACTCTGTGTGTGTGTGTGTGTGTGTGTGTGTGTGTGTGTGTGTAAAATCATAAGGTCATGCTTCTCTAACCTACTCAAGACTGTCTGTCTCTGGCTGTGCAATGGAAGCATGACCTTGGGAACTGTGCCAGGTCCTCTACTCCTTGCTCTCTGCAGCTGTTCTCTTGTTCTCCTCCCACCATGAGCTAAGTACCTTCACTCTGCCTCTGCTCTCTACCATTTTGTCTCTGCCTTGGAACCACTGACTATGGACTGAATCTCCTGAAGCTATGAGACAAGTTAAACCTCTCCTCCTCTAAGTCATGGGTGTTGAGTGCTGTGCTCAGAAGTGGGGCAACTGACTGATACCACATAGCATTTGTGGGCCCCCATATGTGCTTGTGTGCCCAGTGTGAAAACGCACAACTGTATGGTCTATAGGAGGAAGGCATAGTTTTGAAAAAAGGCTTCTCAATCAATTAAGAAAAGAAACTAAAGGAAAAACACGAAGAAACACATGACTCATATCATGCGTTCAATTCTGCACAAGAAGGCAAGCTCTGTGAGGGTGGGAATTAAACATAATTTTTTTCTAGCACTTAAAATTGTGGCTCCAGGGAACATACAGTATTTGTTATGTGGATTATTAAAGGAATCAAATAACTAAGAAAAAAACCACTTCCACTGAATTCAGTTTGTAGTCAACCTGTTTACAACCATTGTTTTATAAACAATTTTCTACTTTACCCTTTCCCCTAATTTGGGTGGGATCTTTTCCTTCACAGTCCTTATTGTCATTAAAAATTGCAGAATTTTATCACTATTCAGGTATTTTGAAATTACTTTCTTTTATTTAGTATTGATATTTTTACTGATATTGGTTCTATCTGTTCTATTACTATTGACTTTCTTGAGAAGTAATCAGAAAATCAAGATCTAAATAAATAAATAGATATAAAAACATATTTGTGAACACTTTTTTAAATGGACTACTTTAGAATCATAACAATTTATTTAAAAATTTTATTAAAATTCCTGTGGTAGCAGGGCGTGGTGGCGCACGGCTGTAATCCCAGCACTTGGGAGGCTGAGGCAGGAGGATGGGTTCGAGTTCGAGACCAGCCTGGGCTACAAAGGTGAGCTCAAGGCCAGGCTGAACTGCATAGAGAGACCCTGTCTCAAAAGGACAAAAAAAAAAAAAAAAAATCCTGTGGCTTTTAGCTGTAAGACTTTAGAAAACTATACATTCAAAATAGGTTTGTTGTTTATATTTCAAATTGGTAAATTAACTGAGTTTTCGAATAGATGTATACACCTGGCTTCACTGATAATCGAAAACTCTGTTAAAGCAGATTTCCATTTGATATGGCACTAATGACGGGTCTGCACCCAAACAAAATCTGCCAAGTCATCATGGAGGGGAGCCAACATGGTGTGAGGATCAGAACACAATAAGCAAACAAAACAAAACAAAAAGCCAATAATAAGGTGTCACTTGCTCCCTCTTTTAACCTCCTTGCTTAACTTTAATGTCCTCCTTTCTTTTTGGTGTGCATGCCAGTGATTCCCAAATCAGCTCCTGAGACCTCATCCTGTTGGCGCCAGCCAACGTCTAAGATGTCAGCTTGCCCGCCTCCAAACTCTACCCCAGTTAAAACCGATAAAAGCCATGTGTTTTCTTTGTCTCACCCAGAGCATTCTTCGCTTCGTTTTAAGCAGCCCTTCCACAAAGGCCTCCTTTATTTCTATCCTTTCATTTGACTCAAAAGAAAAACATTATAATTAAAAATAAAAATGCCCCAAGACTGGATAATTGATAGCATTCAGGGAATGTTTCAGGTGTGCTGATAGTGTTGATTATGTTTCTTAAAAATCTTACCTCATCTATGCATACCAAGTTACATATAGGTGATAGAACATTATGCTGGGAGTATTAGAGTCAGCACATTATCTTTTAAAAATGTGAAAAGTGATTTAGCTCAAGAAGTCTCCCAAAGGCCTGATGCACTCATAGGTGAAACTTGCTGAAGGTAATTGAGTTGTGTGTGTGTGTGTGTGTGTGTGAGAGAGAGAGAGAGAGAGAGAGAGAGAGAGAGAGAGAGCTGATTTTGTGTTAGGAGGTGGAGCCTAGTTAGACGAGGGTCACTGGGTCTATAACCTGGAAGGGTACAACTTCCACCCTGGCTCCTCCCCCTTTTCTCTGCTTCCTGGCTGCCATGATGTGAGTGCTTTTTCCTGCACCAGGCCTCTCAGCCATTTTGTTTCCACCTTGGAGCTACCTGATGCGAGACAGTAACCATGAGCCCAAATAAGCCTCTCCTATAAGTTGTGGGTGTCAGGTATTGCGCTCCAGTGATGAGAAAGGGACTGAAATGGTACCTTCAGATGCAGTGATGGTGGCCAGACCACCAGTTGCACCTATATTTTCTCTCAGCTTAGTTGCTGCTGTCAGAGAGCAGTCCAGGTGATCAGCAAGAAGATAATGTCAGGAAGCTGAAAACTGAGCTCAGAAATACTTATGGTTGAATAGGATTGAGTCAGTGTCAGGTGTCCGTGGCCAGGAGTGGAGATCTACAGATAGCATGGTGGTGTGAAAAGAACCCTGGCACCTACTCCAGAGGACCAAGTGGGATCATTTGGATTGGGTGTGGGAGGCAGAGTAGGACCAGGACACCTCTCCCTGCTGGAGCGTGATGGAAATATCTCTGGGGGCCATGAGCTCACTTGTGGACCAGCCATGAGATACGACTCCAGTCTCCAGCTTCTGGGTTATCCAGATCCAAGCTCCACTGGCTTGTGGTTGGAGACGCAGCTGTGGATGTGGACAGAGAGAGAAAGCAGAGGCAAACTATGAGAGTGTAATATAATCTTGTCTGTGTGGCTGAAGGAATTTGGTTTCCTTAGAGGACAATGAGGATAATGACCGGTGGTTGAAAATGTTGTTAATGTCAGACTGAAACTGAGTACGGTAAAAAACACACAGCCATGACTCTCTCTCAGAATCCTGTCTATTGCCCCAGACACACTCATCCCACTATCTTTGCCACTTTCTGAAGCAGTTCTGCAGGACCTTTTTCTGAATAACTTTAGTTTGCTATTGTGGCCTCCTTGATATTTTGAATGGTTTCGGGATATTTCCCTTTTGTGGTCATTTTATTTTTTTTAAGATTTTTAAATTTTATCTATTATTTTTTTTCTTATTTCAGAACCTTTTTTGTTTATTCACTCATTTTCATGGCCGCTCAGCCTGCCCTGAGGGCAGGGCTGGCGCAGCATGTGGTGCCGGGGATGGAGCCGCGGTCCCTGAAGCCGCCCAAGCTTTCCCAAGCAGGGCTTTAGGCCAATGAGCCATCCCGCCGGGGACCCTTTGTGGTCATTTTGACTTTTAAGAAGAGCCACAAGTCACACAGTACCAGATCTGGTGACTAAGGTGGATGAGGACACAGTCATGTTTTTGTACGTCTGCCTTTTTGGTGGGTGGCATTTGGCAGCAACATTCGCTGTAGTTTTGATCATGCTTTAGAAATCCCTTCAGGAAGCAGGACTCCAGTTCTGCTTCAGAAAGTGACAAGGACACTGAGATAAGTGTGTTCAGGGTGAGGGGGAGGATTTTGACAGAATTCATGGTAATGTGTTTTCTATTGTAATACATTTTAAGAAATTTAAACATTTGTGGTATATTTTGATGAAGCTGGTTTTAGGTAGGGGACTAAAGCAAAGACAGAAACACAGTTGTCCTCATATAAACAGACTTAATAATTCAGTCAGGCACCGTGCCCTTCAGTTATGTGTACACACTATTGAACTTGCACTTGCTTAAAAATAAATAGATGCTACTTATCAACAACACAAAATTAAGTATTGCATGTACATATGCTAGCTGAATCACAGCTGTGTTTTCCTACTGTAGGCCAGAACACAGCAGACATTTTTCCACATCATTTCAGTTCCAAGTGGAAAAGAAAAAGTATAGACAAAGCAGGAAAACATGGCCAGTAAGAAATGTGTTTGCATTCACTCTGAAGAAGCTTTGTTTCTAAAACCCAGGCAGAAGAAGATGGAAGCATGGTCCTATCTTCCCACTGCTGCTTCCCTTAACTACATATAAGACTTCTAAATAAAAGCTTCAGGATTAAATCATCAAAGTGTTCCCTAGTATCTACTCAGAATTGCTTTAAGACCAGTCTGTGTTTTTAACTATGGTTTAGTCATTGAAATTCTTTGGAGTCCATGGGACTGGATGGAATTCTAAGGCAGGTGATCAGAGGTGAATTATTTGAAGCTTTATATTCCTCATGTTATAATGAAAAGATATTATTCCCCATCCAGGTACTAAAAGCACAAAAGTGCTCTTACTTGAATGATCTGAGTCACTAAAGAGTTATTAAAATGCTGGAAGCTCAAGAAGGCCCACTTTTGAAACATGTATACATAGGCGTGAGGATTCATGGGATGGTGTGGAGCTCTGGCTTCCATGCTAAGCTGAGCAACTCCCATTAGATGGGTGCTTGGAAAATGTGTAGAGAAAATGCCCTGGTTAAAAGAAAAAAAAATAGTTGTGCAGTCATTTGTATCAGTAGTTGGTGAACATCATTCTTCTTGCATTGCATTCCGGTAAAACAAATCTTGAGAACAGATCATTAAATATGTCTTTTTTTGAGAAGCAGGAACTAATATCAACTGCTAAAAATAAATCTGGGCACTAGGCGAGTTATATCCATCATGCCAAATCACGATATGACTGGAAGGAAGGCAGTCATATGTAAATATTTCATGAAATACCCATTTTCTTACAAATACAAATAGGACATTGGTTTTTTTTTTTTTTCATGCTTTCATCAAATGGAAACGTCTTTTCTCCTCGTTTATGCACCAGTGCCATGAGCCAAATGTGTGATTCTAACCCCAGCTCCAGCACGGCCGCCTGCCATGGCCGCTTTACAGCAGGGTGGGCAACGCTCGCAGAAACCTTGGTTCTAACAGTATAACACAGGCTAGAGGCTGTAAATGTCACATGTGGCAGGGAGAATAACTCTCCAGGGAGATGCCCATGCCCTAATCTCTGGAACTATAAATATATTTCATTACTAGGAGATGTGAAAAGTTTATAGACCTGAAGATAGTGAGATTTCCCTGGCTTGTTGAGAGGGACCCCATTGAATCATGTGGACCGTACATGCGCAAGCATTTCTCAGCAGAAGAGATAAGGCAGAAAGGGACCTTAGAGATTCCAAACATAAGAAGGACTCCAGCTGCTGCTGTTGGTTAGAATACAGAGGGGCTGCTAGAAAGGGATGGCTACAAAAGCCAAAAAAATCCCCAAGTGACACCCAGCAGAAAATAGGAGCCTTGATACTGTAACTAGGACTGAGTGCTGCTCAAAAAGGTCTGGAAGATAGAAGCTCAAAGAGCTGACACCTTGAAAAGAAGACCCAGGCATTACTGCCTGCACTCCCACTCTCTAGAGCTGGCAGATAATACAGGGCTCTGCTGATTCTCTGAATTGGGGTTAATGTCTTATAGCTGTGGTAGTAAAACAGAAAAGAGTGTACTTTAAAGTTCTGAAGAACTGGCCTTGAAGGGTGGGAGACCCTTGAGCAGCACAGGTGCACTTCTCCCATGAAGATGTGTATAACTCACACAGAAGACACCAAGGACACAAAATGTGGCCCCCAAGTGGGAGAAATCTTTGCAGAAAATGGGCCTCTTGGTGTTTTGTCATATGCAGGCATATGTATATAGGAAAGTCTCCAAGACGAGGACTCAAAAGTAGACAGTTTGAATAAGCACTCCTTGTTTTTGGTGCCTTTTATACACTTAAAGCTGTTTTCTTTACAAATGTTCACAATAGAAATACATTTAAATGTGTGATTTAGGTATCCTTTAATTATACATTTACAAGTTGATATACTTTTGTAGATTAGTTTTTGTAATGATTGAAGTGATAATGTTCTGAATTTTAAGCAGCACTGCACTATTTAACAAATATTTCTTGAATATATATATATATATATATATATATATATACACACACATATATAACGATTTGTACATGTGTGATATACGTGTGACTAACTGCTGTATTCATTCCAGTCAGGCATAGTTCTCCTGCATACATAGTATGAATGAATGGTAAGTTGTGCAGGGACAGGCTACAGAGCTGTTTAAGTAGATTCCCCAAAGATCCCTACTAAATACTGTTTAATTTTTTCTGTAAATAGGAGACAGTCCTGAAGATAGACTATGAGGAGCACATTATGGAAAATAAAAGGGTAGAATTCTGGGGGACAACATTTGCAAACCCACAAAGATGCACATGGATAGTTTGTTCAGGTTCTATTACCAGCATGGTGAGAACTCATGAGATTCTAGTGGGCAGTATGCGTGGGGACAGAATAGCTGGACTGCAATATGCCATTGGAAATGAGCTGAATTATGAAGGGTCTAGAATATCACTGAAAATTTTATTTTAATGTCTAGTGAAAAGGGGGTATAAGAACCAAATTAAAAAAAAAAACCGCAAGTCACATTTCCTTTTTCTGTATGTATGCAATTTTTGACATTACATTGAGTATAATGTTTGATATGTTGTTGAAAGTCTCCTTATATTATATCCTTTAAGGATTGTTGGCTTTTCCCTGATAGGAAGTTTAATTTTAAGTAATGACTGTTCTTTTCAATGTTTGACTTCAGGTATGTTTTGCTGAGTAGGGGTATAGCCAGAGAAGAAGTAAAATGATATCTGGAGTATTATTTTACCTAGTGTGATAAATTCTAAATTCCATTATGTCATTTTAATTTATTTTTTCTCTTTTTTATGATGCTTCATCTTGTCTACTTAGTTGGCTTGAGGAATGTCCAGGAAATTAGAACAGACACTACACTTGATCTTAAGCAAAAGGCTGAGCCAGGAAATTAGGAAAGATATGACTGGGAGTTTCCGAGTGGGTCATGGGGCATGATCTGGAGGACTATATCTGGTTCCTGTGTTCTTCTCTGGCTATACTCCTATTTTCTGTTTGCATGAACCAGAGTTGAGTAGCTTTTCTTCATCTAACTAACCATGGGCTGGACCCTCTGAAGCAGTGAGCCTAAATAAACCTTTTATTTTTCTTTTTTAAAAAATTTCATCTTGTTTATTGTAGCCAAATAGGTTTCTAAAGACAATGCACACGTTCATTTTGCCATTCATGAGACCAACACCTCATGCCCTGAAAGAATTCCAAAGCAACTACAAGTTTACCATCATTTTTCAGCTTACTGGTCTCTTTTAAATGGGATAGGGATAAAAATCACCCATCTTGCTTACATCCTTAGCAGATTACAATCATTGTCATCTGAATTTGAAGCCATTTCATCACCCACCACTCCACTCTGTCCTCGCAGTACCACAGTCCTTACTGGTATGTAGATCTTTACTTTGCAGATCTCCTCAGAATACAGATCATTTATTTAACCCAGCAACCAGGCTTGGTGTGTGAGTGAGACCACCCTGGGCCAGCCAGAAACTCACTGGACTTAGCAACCAGGCCCAGCATGCTCCGTGTGGACAATTTCTGCAGACCTCCCTGCAGAGAGACTAGAGACAAGGCCCACCCAGCTGATCTAGAAGCAGAACATCTTGCCAGAGTGGCACAGCAGGTTTGTATCCAAGGCTGAAACTGGAAAAAGTGGAGCTCAGAAGCTAGACACAAGCCATGTCCGCCCGGATGACTTTGAACTTGGTAGATCTGGACCTGGTGTTAAGGTAAGAACTCTACCAAAGCTTCAAAACAAAATTCAGAAGGCACGGCTATACAAAATGACAAAGAGAAGGAGAAAAATGGGAATTTGTACAAATGATATAAAAAAATATGGGCAGGAGTAATAGCAGAAAACTTCCCAATTATGGGAAAACAATTTGACAGTCAGGTAACCATCGAAACATATAGAACTCCAAATAACATCAACCCAATTGAAAACACACCCAGACATACAATAATCAAGATCCCAGAAATTCAGCACAGGAATAGTATACTAAAAGCTGCTAGAGAAAAGAAACAGATCACATTTAAAGAAAAATCCATCAGAATAACAGCAGATTTCTCTTTATAAACCACCAAGTCAAGCAGAGCATGGAGCAAACTACTTCAAGTCTTGTAAGAAAACAAATTCCAGCCCAGACTGGTATCCCCTGAAAAACTCTCTTTCAAGTTCAATGGAGAAGTGAAATACTTCCAGGACAAAGAACAGCTAAAGAATTTAAAGATGACAAAGCCAACCCTGCATACTTTACTATAAGATACTCTAGAAAGAGATCAAAATGACCACAGCTCCATGAAGGAGAATGGGAAGAACCCACAAAATAGGGCAAATAATTAAACACAGGAGGAAAAGAGATATACAAAAATGTTCTTTCAAATATTCTTTTATGTACAGCAGCAGAATATGTCCATCAGCATATTGTACAAATGGACTTCTCCTCTACCATATGGGTCATGATTCTGTCCAGGTCTACAGGGCGGAAATCAAGGAAATAGCAGTAGCTCAGCCCTACAAGTGACACCTGGCCACCAGTAAGCATCATGGACTGTCCATGATACATGACATAATAAAACTTTGTCATACTTTGTCACACATAGTAGAACTTTGTGTGATATCATATCCTCAAAATGTTAGAAGTTCTGGTCATATATCTGCAATTCCAGTATTTATGTTATGCTTTATTCTTAGTAATTCTTTACTACCATGGAAACTTTTTCTTAGTTGGTATCTTTGTATATATTCACCTATTTAAATATTATGAGAGTACTCTGAATTGATCATAGCTTCATACATATGATACACAACATTCTGGCCTCTAAGTTGGAATCATGATTTGATTTGAATTTTGTAATATCATTTGAAATATTTAATTTAATTTTAATTAATTAATATTTAATTAATTTTAAAATATTGTTTAACTAAACTTTTGTTTTATAATTCATACTGTATCTCTGACTTGTAATCTACTTATCAGACATGGTATGATATTTTCTCCAAGTTTTAGAAACTTTAAAAAGACAAAAAATGTATATATAAGGATATATATATGTATATATATATATATATATATATATATATATATATATATGATAGATACATAGCTACTTTGTCTTAGTTCATTGGGAATAAAAGTTTGTAGTGATATTGTTTAGACAAGATACCAGGTCTACACCTTTTCCTCTGAACAGCTACTATAAAGACAACAATATGCATGGTATTAATTGTAACCATCCTAAAAAAAATAAATAAAAAGAATGCAGATCTTTTGTGTCTGCTGCCCCATTTTGATTTTCTTATATAAAGGGCCTGGGTTTGCTATCGCTGCCTCCAAGTCTGATCATTGCTTCATAGATTATTCAGGGCCCAGCTGATCCCATGGGTCTCGGTGTCTAACATCTTTACCCAGAAGGTTCTAGTGGACTGTGTCCTTGTTCAACCCAGCTGGTGTGCTACAGGGAAGCAGTGCAAATCATCTTTTTATTTACATATCTGTATGACTATTTAATCAAAAACTTTTCTTTTTAAAGTAGTGTGCACTGGCTGTTTTGTTTGAGAAACAGAAGGATGACTGATACAGTTAAATCTATTAAAACCAGATACTGAATCTGAGGGTTTGTGAGTAGGACGATGGGATGGAATTTGTATCAGAACATCATATCAGTGATGTGGAACAGAAACAGAATGCTTATGAGACACTGGCTCAGAGGATAGAATTCCCTGCCTGGAGTGATGTGCTCAGGTGGGGCGTGGAAGGGGGAAATTCAGAGAGGCCTTGAGAATTTCAGCAAAACCCTATAGGCAAGAAGGTGGCAGTTCTGAAGTAAGAGAAAATTTGCTTGATGGAAGGGGTGACGAGATTGGAGGAAATCTGAAAAATGGGTGCAAGGCGCCCTCCTACTGCCTTTCTGGTCACATCACATTCATTCAGAGGCAACTGCGCTGTGCATGACAGTACTGAGTAGGTCTCAAAAATAAATATTTTGATTGCAGCTACCCAGCATTATAAGAAAAAATTGCGTTTTTCATTTGTATAGCACATTTCAGAAACAGTTCCCTTAAGTGATGCTAATTCTTTTTTTTTTTTTTTTTTAATCTTTTTGAGACAGCGTCTCACTATGCAGTTCAGACTGGCCTTGAGCTCACTTTTATAACCCAAGCTGGTCTTGAACTTGCACTGATCCTCCTGCCTCCGCCTTCCAAGTGCTGGGATTACAGGCATGCACCACCACACCCGGCTCAAGTGATGCTAATTCTTATTAGATGTTCTGTACTTGTCCCTCAAGCTATTTCCAATATCTTCTCCTTTCATTTTTAGAAGAATATATTTCTTTCTCTACAAATTTTATAACTGTTTGTTGATTTATTTCTTTGCTGTCTAAAAACATTTTACAAGTTAAAAACTGTTCTGTGTGTGTGTGTATTTTTGAAGGGGAGTATTATTTCTATTGAATTCAGTATTTTAAGTTACATTTAATTAGTCCAGACTTAGTCAATGCTTTATTCTTTAGCAGTTTAATTAACTAGCTAATTAAAGAATAAAGTTCAATAGACCCATTTTATTCCCAGAGAAGAGGTTTTTGTTTGCTTGTTTTTTCAGTACTAGACATTGAAGTCAAGACTTTTATATGAGGTTACATCTTCAGACCCTTTAAATTTTTTTTTTTTTTTTTTTTTTTTTTGATTTTGGAAGATAGTGGAATGAGACAGGCTCAAACTTGTAATCCTCCAGCCTTAGCTTCCCAGAGTACTGGGATTACAGGTATAGGCCATCAAGTCTAGTGACTAAGGAGTTTTGTTATGCAAAAATTTCTCCCCATTATTTATAGGTTGATTTACTTTTTTCTGCTCCTAATATTATTTGGTAATTTGGACTCATGCTATCACTAATCTATGAGTAAATGGAAAACAATTTCAGGGTTGACTTTGTGGCAAAACCCTCCACCTGCAATAAAATTGCCTGTTCAACATTCAGGTGTTTTATTTATCTTGGTTTTTCCCTTCCTGTCCTCCTCTAGGAGAGGATCTTTGGATTTCAATAATTAGTTCGAAGGTTGCACGTTGCCTGCTTTGAATACTGTTGCACGGACAATGTGCAACCCTGGTAAGTCTTTCATTCAGCTGCTGCTCTTGGGTGATTGCTCATGTGCTAACCAGTCCCAAGGTTCCAGGAGCTATAAATAGTACATTTGCAACAGTGGAAGATTAGTCAAAGCCATCTGGCACCCTGGCTGTTGGATCTTAAAGCACAACAGGTCATAATGAACTCAGATTTGAAACTGGTTGGACTAAAACATCCTGTCTTACTCAGAAGCTGTGGCTAGATTCTAAGAAGCAGTTTAGTTAAAAATAAATTAGCACCTCTACAGTTGTAAAGATGATAAAATAGTTTCTAAAATAGATGCCTTACAAAAGCAAATTTGAGGGCCACTCATGTACTTTCCCTTGACAATTAAATAAACTAACAAATCAAAATAGCTGCCAAGGGGCCAGGGAGATGTATCAGTGGAATAAGTGCTTGCCTGGCAAGTGCAAGGTCCTGAGTTCAATCTTTGGTACCATAAAAATAAAAAAAAGGTGCCAAATACTTGAACTCTTGAGTATGACCTTATGGCTTTTCCTACAATCTACTTTGTGGAATGTGTCACGTTTTTGAGAAATTATTGTTAATAATAACTGATGTAGCACTTTAAGTCTAAATCTTTTGAGTTAGATTTGTTGTTGTTGTTGTTGTTGGGGGTGGGTACTGGGGATTGAACTCAGGACCTTGCACTTGCCAGACAAGCACTTACACCATTGGGCTATCTCTGCAGCTCATTCTAAACCTTTTGCAAACAAAGCGGTGCATGTGCTGTTTCCTGATGGTATCCTAGAGTATACTTCCTATATTAAAAAGTGTCTATGAAAGATAGCCAATCTGATACAAACCATTTTTTTAACTGCACAAGCTGGTATCCACTCATCCAGGGGTGCTGGATTTTAATTATTCAACAGTTGCTCCAAGACAAAGCCATTTGGGAGATGCATTTATATTAACTATGTTATATCTTCAATGATATGTCCTAGATTTACACTTACTCTCTCACCACTGTGAGATACACAGAAAACATTGTCAAAAAGAAACCCCACAAAAAATCAAGAGAGTTCTCTGAATCACCCATATAGACTGACTTCCTAAAAGGTTACTTGACATGTTCCTGCAGACAGATCCTTGATTTTTGTTAAGGTTTTGGCAGTTGGGCAGGAAGTTGCAAATCTTATGTGTTATACACATCATTCAATAAAAATCTTCATGAGTGTTGTGCTTTCTGTTGAGAAGTGAAGCCAGTCAGTCTTTTATTACATGTGGAAAGATGTCCTGTTGAGTGTGACCCTGGAGCAGTATTATGCTCAAGTAATGTATGCCCTGAATTTTAAATAATGGTCTTTAAATAATGTCGTCTTTTTGGAATAATAATGGTAACAGTTCTCCTAGGAGTCATAAACATTTGAAGAACTTGCACCTCTTTTTCTCCCACTTAGTACACTAGTTATGAGTTCCCAAATACAAAGGGATAATTTTAGATTCAGATCTGTGAGCCCATTGTGCCCAAGGTGGATTTGAGTGAACTCCAATACAGAAAAGTGATCTTACAATCTGGAGTCACATCACATGATGTGTGTGTGTGTGTGTGTGTGTGTGTGTGTGTGTGTGTGTGTGTGAAATAATACTTTTCTTTCCAGCAGAATTATATCTATTATGATGAGTTTCTTATTTCAAGTTCATTTCTGTTGTTGAAAAATTATCTTCAGCAGTGTCTGCCACCCTTCCACTGTGGTGAGGCCCTGATCACACTTCCATGGCGGACTCCCATTCCCTTTGGACAGTGGTCCAGCAGAGTCTAGATCAGAGCACCTTGTATTCTGCCCAAGCGGCCACGCCACCACTATATTTGTCAAGCTTGAGTGATATGCAAGGAGCTAGCCCTGGCAGGTAGCCTGTGACAGCCACTCAGTACTTCCCTGTTCTCTATTCTCCCAGTGGCTCTGCACATGCCCCCCCATCCATAAGAAAAGGAGCACCTGGAACCCAGAAAAGCACCAGCACAGGGCAAAAATCCTGTCATAGTCTTGGCCCCGCTCTTAGAGGCATGAGCTGTGCTGCTGAGTTTCCTGTTCTCTCTCTGTGTACTCGCAAAAGGCTGCTTTTCTCAATTTGACTCTTCATTTTGTGGTCTCTGCTGAAAGGAATTTGAACAAACAGCTTAACAGTAAACTGGCTTTGTTTTCTGTAATTTTCTTACATGGAGAACCCAGGGTTTTGCCTTCCATTCAAATTTTCCAGTAAAAGTAAAATGAAAAGCCTCTGAGGGAAAAGTGACCACTTAACCCTGGACACTAATGTCACTTCATGTTAAGATCTGGGCATCTGTCACCTAGCTTCACCGGCACCTTGATGTCTGGAGTCAAAACCCAGGAAATACCTTGGTGATGTGACTGTTAGTGCACATGTGGGATCAGGAGGGAAAGAACAGAAACATGACAAAATCACTCCACTTCAACCCTCAGAATATATTACTTTGGAATTGTGCAGTTTTCAAAGTATTTGGACCTTAGTAGAATGCGCTTAGTTATGCCTTTTATTTTAATCTGCAGAATTGCGAGGTCAAATTTTGCTGCCTGGAAAGAATCAGGGCTGGGTCCTAGCCCAACTTGACCACTGACTGGTTTCATCTGGAGCACAGCATTCTTTCCCTTGGCCAATCTCTTTCTGAACTGGAAAACTTGTGACAATAAAGGTCACTGGCATTTGTGCACTGCTGTTGTTGTGCAAGTAGCTTGCAAATTCAGGACAAATGCGTGCCATTGTTGGGGCACTGTAAAGCAGCTCACAGTTGCAGTTTGTAGGAGGTGGTGATAAGGCAAGGCCGGGCATCCGTATGGATGGAGAAAGAGGACGGTAGCTTGCTGGATGCCTGAGCACGTGACTGCGGTGTCAGCGGCCGGTAACACAATGGCTTTCCATGCTCCTTCTCAGGCTACAGGAGTCCATGGGGCTTGGTTGATTCCATTGTCGCACATGATATAAGCTGTTGATTGGACTCAGGAACTTGTTCCCATGAGTCAGACCCACAGAAAGCTTTCATGACTTTGGGATGATGAGCTGGGATTCTTATGGCAGGCCTAAGTGCACATTTACTCAGCTGTGTCCTAAAATTGGAAAAACAGTCAGATGTGGTTGGTGGTGCATGCCCATAGACCTGGCACTCTGAAAGCCTGGGGCAGGGAGAGCACAAATTTAAGCCTGGCTGGGGTAACAAGTGACTTAGTGAGACTCTGTCTCAAACTCAAAAAAGGGAAAAAATGTTGGTGATGAAACTCAGTGTGAAGGCCCTGGGTTCTGTTTCCTGCTTACCCCACAGTTAAGAAAGCAACTATATATTAAAAAAGAACAAAAATACGTCCAAATTTTATGAGAACATGTTAAAAATTCAAAAGACAAGAGGTATGACAAATATTACAACATAGATGACAGGAAAATATTGTTTTCAGGTGCATAGATTTCCTATAAGCTTATAAAAAGAAAAATAGAAGAGAAACTTCAATAAAATAAGACAGAAAATACAAATGACAATAAACATAACCTGATATTCATCCACCCTAGTAGTTAGATAAACATGAATTAAAGAACCGATATGATATTATCCAACCATCAGATGGAAATAAAACATGTGTAGCACTGAACACTTCCAGTGTTGAGAATATAGGTTGCTGTATCTCCTTCAAAACTTAGAGTCATCTCTGAAGTTCAAATACTTATACCTAGTAATTCCAGTTTGGAAGTTCAGTGGTAAACAGAAGCATGTGATGGAATGTAAGTGGGCAGATCATCACTCAGTTATGTTTTTCCACGGCCTGTTGCTTGGTAGAATAGGTAGTTGTCACTCGTGCTGTATAAAGATACATACATTTATGCCAGTGCATGTTCTGAGGTGTGTGTGTGTGTGTGTGTGTGTGTGTGTGTGTGTGTGTTGTAGCAGAGCAGCAGCAGCAGCAGCAGTAGTAGTAGCAGTAGTAGTAGTAGCAGCAGCAGCAGCAGTGGTAGTAGGGATTGAACAAACATAGAGCTTTGTGATGACCTACATCTCCCAGGCTTTTAAAAAAGAAAATTCTAATTTTGAGATAGGATCTTTCCAAGTCACTAACTTGCCCTGGCTGGGCTAGAACTTTCTGTCCTCCTGCTTCAGCCTCCCAGAGCGCTGGGATCACAGGCGTGCAACATTATGCCCGGCTGTCCTAAGAATTTTAGTGCAAGCCTGGGGTGCTTCAGGAGAACTTCAGAATGTGGTAAGATGCAGACTTTCCTAGTGCTGACTGATGGGCTGCATATCTTGCCACCATCTCAGCTCTTGGCTGCTTTTCACAGATTGAAGAATTTCCTAGAAAGGGCAAGAGGGCGATGAAAGAGTGAAAGTGGTCAAGCCCCACCGAGACCTTCAATGACCTGCCTAATCAATTCACAGCTTCCTTCCCTCCATGTTTCAGCCTTCTGCAAACAGGCCTAGGCCTTGTTCTTCCATATCTTACTCATCACATTCACAGGCTATTCTTACAGGAGCTCTTTATAGTATTGCTAAAGCCTTCCTCCCCTTTTGATTTCTAAAGTTTTATAGTTTAAGCATAAGTGTTGATGTAAATTACTGTGCAAAATGTTGGCTGGTCTCTTGATTTTTATCCTAAATTTTGTGCACTAGATAAAACCAGCTGCCAGCTTGAGCATGTTCAGTACTCAGCCCCATATACTGTAATCTACTGTGGGTTTCTGTGATACTGAGGATCGAACCCAGGTCCTTTGCACTGGGCTGCATCTCCATCCTTGTTTTGAAAAAGTTTAAGTTTTTTTTTTTTTTTAAATTTTGAGACAGGCTGTCACTAAGTTCTCCAGGCAGCAGTGGAACTTGGAACCTCCCTGTCTCAGCCTCCCAGTGTGCTGGAATGACAGAGATGAACCTTGTCAGTGCACCTCACTGAGGGACCAAAGAGAGTGGAAACTCACATGGTACTGTCTTTGGTTCTCTTGTGAAATTTATCTTCTTTTTTTTAGGATTTTAACTGGTGAAACACAAACTGCCATTGTCTCCAAATATCATCACCATGGAATCTAGATTTATTTATCTAGTTTTAATTTCAACCTGTAATACTGAGTACGTTTCGTAGCTTGCCCTGCAGCTAGTTGTGGTGCGTGACCACATCTTGCTTTATGACACTTATGGGTCAATGCCATTTGACAGTTTTAAGGTACTTTCTAAAATGCGGAGATGTGCCCTCGTGGTCTATGCTGGACAGAATGCAGGTCTGTCTGTGGAAGCCGCTCTTCTGCCCAGCCAAGTCAACTTCTGAAGAATGACTTATGCTGAGGAGAAAGAAAATTAAATATATCAGGGCCCTGAGGCCTTTGTTGAGCTTGTCTGCTCTGCATTGCCTGCTAGGTTTTGTATGAGACAAACTGCTATCTTACAAACAAGGGCTAATTTGAGACCTTGTCCCCTGCTGTCAAGCCCAATTCTAACCAGGGGAATTAGTTGTCCCAGGACCTTCAATCTCTGATTCTGGATGAAAAACTCTGGAGATAATTACCATGACCTTTTATAGAACATAGTTGAGTTCTATTCACTCAAATTCTTGTAAAAATAAATAAAAAATGTAATGGACACATTTTATGACACAATATAAAAATCATAATTGTAATTATCAAATATATATGACTTATCATTAAAAAAGAAAAAGAATGGTATCCTTTGACTTTTAACTGAATTTCCACAAAAAGCTAATATAACTTTTTAGTCTATCATTTTTAGATAACACACTGCTCAACAAAAGTATTTAAGCTCACCAAGATTTTTCTCTTTTGTAAAAACTTAAGCTGAATTATAATATTTGCTCAGTTCTTACCGTTCGTGCTTTGCAAAACCACAGATAGCACTGAGATTTCATTTCTATTTCCACAGACTCAAGGCCAAAATTTGTGTGGCTTTGGTGGAAATGTTTCTGTCACCCAAAGTGAAAGGGTTCTTCTTACTTATGGTGACCCGATGTCTTAGACACATGCCAAATTTTAGTTTGCTTCATACTTGCGTTATGAGTTTGGCATATTCTTGTTGTTGTAATTGATGTTTTGTTTTCCCTAATTGTCTTTCTTTTTTTCATGGGTGAAGTAATATGTGCTTTCTTCCCTTTGCCACGAAATCACTGATCTAATCCAGCCTCTTAGTCTATTTGTTGCTTGCATTTTATTTCATTCTCATCTTGAAGACATTCTTCTTGGAGTCCGTTCACTTCCTGTCCTAACTCCTGCTGTCTTCCAAGCCTCTAATGCAGTTAACTTCCTGGGATTTAGTTCAGAGGAATTTCTGCATTATCTCACCATTTCTTCCCTTCCCTGGTTTCCTTTGCTGTAGTTTCTTTCATTTTCCCGTAGAGGGTATAAGAACCCGATCAATTCCCACCCAAAAGATACCTGATAAATGAACAGTCATAGTCTAATCTGTCTCAAAATAATCTTACTTTGTCATCACACACAGCTGGTAGTGGAGTTAAGATCTGGATCCTGAAAATGGAAAGGATAATCTGGGAGAAAGTGTTATAGACCATTACTTCTTTGCAGAGAGACCTGCTGTGAGGTATCAGCTTTTGACCTCTAGTCCCTGAGCAACACACAGGCAAATCTGCCAAATTCCATTCCTCTGCCTAACCTGACTCCATTTTTTCTAGGACCCTAATTGACAACCTTCATTTATGATTATAAAAGAGAAATATTTTGAATCCATTCAGGACATCAAGGCAGCCAGGACAGCGTAGCTAAAGATCCTCAGGTCAGAGGACTCCAGAGCTGCTGCAGAGATGGTGGGAGTGGTGGGACAAGTGTGCCCGAAGCTTGGGTTGGGGGTTTTGACAGGGATTGCTGTTGATGTTTTTGCTATGATAAAGTTTCAACTTAAGCATATGTCATATTGTTTGATTACATCTAGTAGACAGACAGTACCTCTTTGACTCTGGATGCCATCTTTTAACTTTCCATTTGTTGACACTGGCCCAGCCCGTTGGCTATGGAAATTTCTGTACATTCTTGTTTTCCTAGGAGTCAAATTCGGTCTCGTTCTCTCATGTACTTACTCTTTGTAGTTCTCCCCTTAAGAAAGTCTTCCTTACCATTTTAAACAACTGTTGTGAATACCTTTGTTCCTTTGGTAGCTAGTGTGCGAAAGAAATTAATCTCCTCAAGCATTTTTAGGATTGATAACAGCGACTGCATTTTCTGGGTCTCAGCCGCACTTCTACTAAATTTGGAATGTTCTATAGAGGCTTAACAATGTGGATCCGTGGTTGGCTCGCACAAAAGAAAATGAGTTGGAAAGGAAAGCAGGACAAAACCATTTGGTTTTCTCTGAACGCGCACACACAATCAGCACTAACAACTTGATTGTGAGGTAGCGGCTGATGTGCTCCATAGTCTCCCCACATGTCTAATCAACAGTTGAATTAGAAAAACATGAAAAGAAATACCATGAGTCAGAAGTTAACCAAGGTAATTAAGTTATATTAAAATAAATTGAATTGCTATGGGTTTTATTCAGTATGATTTAATAAGGAAAAATCAATTATTGGTTTCACTGCAATTGGTAATGGCTCTTGTATTGAATGTTCTTTAAAATATTTTTTAAAAAATTCATTTTCAAAAGTTATGGTGAGCACATTTGCCTTATAAAGTAATTTACAAGTCAAATAGAAAGGTCTCCATTGTCTTCATTATTTCCAGGCAATTACAGAAATTAATTCCACATTTTCACCTGTAGTTCGAGGTTACCGACTCAAAAATGTTATTATTGCTTCTTCTGCTCATAGATGCATAAGATTATGAAGTTTGCTTCCTGCTGTAAACTAGATATGAGCTGGTTTATGTTTAAAAGTAGGCTCAAATCAGCAACCATTACAGAATATAAAAAGGGGATTTTTCCTATGCATGAATAATTAAAGGAAAAGTATAAAGGAAGTATTCTTAGTGAAAGAGCATTTCATTCCCTAGTAGAGTGGGGCATAGGTCTAAGATTTTCAAATACTGTTTCTTTCAAACAGGTCAAGGGACAGTGAGATGAGACAGAGGAATGAGAGACACTATTTTCTCACTACTTCTGGGTCCAGGTAAACCTTTTCTCCTGTACATATTTCTGTAGTCTGTGACCCTTAAATGAAGTGGAATCTTGTTTTCCTGGTCCTGACTCATCGGTCTATAAGTCAATGAAATGTTACCAAAGTGAGCACAAGTAAAACAAAAAGTCCCAAAAGAATATGGCTCAGAGCACTGTACTCTGAATTATGACCTTAGAAGCAATGATACACAGTGTGTTACCTACATTTTTCTTATATTATTGTGTCATGTGACGCAAAACAAAATAAAAAGTTTCAATTGTTTCATTTTTTTCAGAAAAAAAATCTCCATGGCCCCGATCCCATCAATGTCCATGCACTTTGAGTAGCAGCAACTCAGCCCACATCAAAGGGAGGCATCGATGTTGAGGTCTCCAGCTTAGATCATTTTCTGACTTGAGCTGAGGTTCACTTTTCTGAGGGTTCTGAGTCTGGGGTTACTATTTGGCTGTCAAATCCACTAACATTGTTCCTCATTCCTTTTTTTTTTTTTTTTTTAAGAACTGCATCTGCTCTTATGGCTGAGACTATCATGCTTTGCAGATGACACTGAGGTAAACATTTTCAGTTTTTGCTGACATATAGAACACAGTTGAAATAGTTTAATCTGTCTCCTCCATCAGTTTATCATGGGCTGGTCTGAACTCACTACTTTTCTTTCAAACCTATTCTTTGTCCTTTTTTACCCTGATTGAGAGATTGGCCTGGGAATTTTAGCCAACATCTTTCTATTCCCCCCAGCCTCAGAAATTATAATTATCTGCAACTCTGAGTGCATCCTTTCTGAAGTAAGGATCTACTGGTTCAAATATTGATGTATTTCTGTTTTTAATTAAAATGAATATAATGAATGAGTCCTGTCATAAAAATATGCAAAGAATTTGCTCATGGAGCAGCTGAAGAATGGTTTCATTGCAGTCCACTACACACTGTGCCTCTCTGATCTTCCTTCCTTCCCCAGCTTATAATAGCTGAGGCACCAACCTGGGACAGGTGTTCACTATTCATGTGAATTTCTATTAACTTTGCAAATATATGTATGTGCCCCTAAAATAGTCTGGTTTTATTTTGACATTTAAAACTTTATTTGAATGGTTGAATATTAAATGCGTTCTTTGGTAACCTGGCTTTTTAATGCTCAGTGTTTGATTTTTGTTTTATATATACATGTGTATATATAAACATGCAATTTCTTTTTGAGGTATATGCATTCATGTATATATAATTAAATACATAGATGTATATATACATATGCAGATGTATAAATTACAGATGACTATTTTATTTCATTTTCTTATAACATTCCTTTAGATGAAAGTTATACAGTTTCTGACTTTGTGTTATTAATATCAATACTTATTTGAACAGTCCTGAACATCTTACTGTGTTGTTTGTAAAACAGTTTTGAGAGTGTGTGCCTAGCAGAAAATTTGGGTTTATATTTGTGGAGGCATGGACTTACTTGAGTTGATCCTCCTGTCTGAACTGGCACTGGGATTACAGAACATTCTAGCACATCTAGCTAACAATGAAGATTTAAAAAACTTCTATTTGTACACATCTTTGAATTCCTGAGTTTGATTTCTAATTTTTCTCTTGGTTGTATGAAATTGGTAATATGCTCACCTGTCTTAGAAATATACAACTAATTGATCCCTCTGTCATCTTTCTAAATGCAACTATTTCAGGATATTTCACCCCTGGTCTCTATCTCTCCTCCACACCACATTATCTGTTCTACGGTTATAAGTTCTTAGAGAACTCTTGAGTCTTCTAAGACATGGACCAGGGGTGCAAAATTCCTTGATGCATCTTTACTGATGAGTGGAGATTGTCCCAAATTGTTTTTGTCTAGTCTCAGCTATTCTGCAATCTGGAGCACTTGCTGGCAAGCAAGGTTCCAGCACCTGCTACCCACCTTTACTAATCCAGAGGCTACCTTATTTTCTCCCTGGGGTGGTGCTCCCCTGGGTCTTATTTAACTGGATGGTCAAATGCTACTCTAGTAACTTTGAGCTCACCAAAATCTTAACACTCGCATGTCTATCTTCTTTTTTATTTTTTATCTTTTGAGATTCTTCTATAAACTTAACTGTTTCAAAAGTTGCTTTCCAACTTTTTTTTTTTCTTGTTTCAGAACCTTTATTTGCCTATTCACTCATTTCTTATGTCCGGCTCAGCCCGCCCCAAGGGCAGGGCTGGTGCAGCATATGGTGCCGGGGATTGAACCGCGGTCCCTGAAGCCGCCCAAGCTTTCCCAAGCAGGCGCTTTAGACCACTGAGCCATTCCGCCCGGCCCCTGCTTTCCAACTTTTATCTGTTATTTTCAGTGTTTGAATTCAAAGGTATTTTCTCTCCAGAGAAACTTTTTTCCATAATTGCAGAAATTATTTTACTTGATTTCATATTTCTTCATTTTTCCATTCTAATATTTTAAATGTAGTTTTGTGATACTGGCTGCCAGTGGGATAATCTAATTTATGTGAGCTAATGGTGAGTAGGGGAAATGATGCAAGAACTGCTTTATAAATGCTAAAATGCCATATAACACTTTTATCACATTTATGGAGAGCTTCCTACACATGACACATTTAGGAGTTCTTTGCATATGTTTACTTTTCACACAACATTCCTTCTTTATCATGTGCACAAGACAGGAGGAAAGAAGTTACTTTTCTAATCAGCACCTGGACTAGTGGAGCCTGAGATAGAGTTTGAATGCAAATCTGCTGATTAAAAATTCGTACTTTTCCCCCACTCCCGTGCCTCAGAGTGTTCAAAAAGGTCTGCAAATTGCCTCAAGACATTTAAAAAGGTCACTCTGTTAGTTCAGAAGGAGCTGCTTAACTCCAGCTCTTCCGAAGAAGAGTGTTTATATCGGAATGCTTGGCAGAAGAAATAATTTCTCTTTTCTTTTCTTTTCTTTCTTTCTTTCTTTCTTTCTTTCTTTCTTTCTTTCTTTCTTTCTTTCTTTCTTTCTTTCTTTCTTTCTTTCCTTCTTTCTTTCCTTCTTTCTTTCTTCCTTTCTTTCTAACGGTAACAGCAGGGTTACTTGCCCAGAGTATTTTATTTAACACACCAATATAACCACCTGTTAATAATATATGGGAGATAGGGG
>PVJA010026579.1:0-29499 GCA_004027025.1 Myocastor coypus
GGTAGAGGTTGATTATGAACATTAAGATAAGGAAGCAGTCTAAATTCTTGAAGTTATGGGGCCCGGCAGGATGGCTCAGTGGTCTAAAGCGCCTGCTTAGGAAAGCTGAGGCGGCTTCAGGGACCACAGTTCAATCCCCGGCACCACATGCTGCGCCAGCCCTGCCCTCAGGGCAGGCTGAGCCGGCCATAAAAATAAATAAATAAACAAACAGAAGTTCTGAAACAAGAATAAATAAATAAATAAATAAAATTTTAAAAAATAAATAAATAGGGCCTGGCGGGATGGCTCAGTGGTCTAAAGCGCCTGCATGGGAAGGCTTGGGCTGCTTCAGGGACCACGGTTCGATCCCCGGCACCACATGCTGCACCAGCCCTACCCTCGGGGCGGGCTGAGCCAGCCATAAAAATGAGTGAATAAACAAACAAAGGTTCTGAAACAAGAAAAAAATAAATAAATAAAATTAAAAAAATAAATAAATAAATTCTTGAAGTTACAACTCAAGAGATAACTCAGGCTTCATTCCACACCATTGCAGAGTCATGCAAATGTTCGGTTTCCCAATGGACATAAAAGTTATTTTTATGTCACATGGTAGTTTGTAAACTATGCTAATATTATTATTGTTTATAAAGTATAAATGTGTTAGAAAAAAAGAACAAGTGACCCAGACCCAGGCACATGTTGTTAGTGAATGGTGATAAAGTTGCCACAAATCTTAACCCAGTCTATGCAAAGCACATTGTAGCAAACTGCAGTAAAATGAATATTAGTTGTTCTGTAAGGAAATTACTGATGTATTCTGGATTTTAAATAGGAAGTACCTATAATCTGTAATTATATTTATGAGATGTTAGCAAGTAATAGGAAATTTGTCGAGGAAAATGGTATATGATTATAAGGTTAAAGTTGACTAGGAGTAACTGCAGCCATACATAGCTGTCCCTTTTTGTGGTGTTGGGGACAGACCCACAGCCTTGAAAATGCTACAGCCACTCTGCTTCCCCTGATCTGTACACCACCCTATATTGTCATTTTTAGTCAGATTATCTAGTTTTTAGAACTGTTCATACTATTTTGTGGTTATCTTTCAGTTGTAGAGCTTTTTAAACAACCTTTCGGTTTACATTTGTATAAACTTTCTGAGGTTAGACAATTTTAATTATGTCATTTTTAATGCCTGTGATTAATACAGTGTATTAGTTTTTAAAGGTACACTTGTAAGGTTTTTATTTTACTATTGTTTTACAGACTGTTGGCAACACTTATGGTAATTTTTCATTAGCGACCATGTTTCCCAGGAGGGAATTTACCAAAGAAGATTATAAAAAGAAATTGTTAGATTTGGAACTTGCCCCAAGTGCTTCAGTGGTGCTGTTACCAGTATGTATATTCTTTTTAAAAAAGAAATTTTTCTGTTTGTTTTATTTTTGGTCATTATTTGCAGAAGTGAAAGGCAAAGCTTTCCTGGTGTAATTAAAATCCACATTATCCCAAAAAGAGGTAAAGTTTTGTACAGTTGTTTTGCGCTTTTATTGCTCATATCCTTGTTTAGATTTTTCTTTCAATTTTTGTATTTTACAAAAAGTTACCAAAAGATGGCTGGGGAAATACCTCAGAGGTATAAGGTCCCAAGTTGAATCCCTGGACTCAAATGCCCCCAGAACCCCTGGGCAACACTTACCAAGCCAGCCTTGGAACTGGGCATAGTGGTACATGCCTATAACTCCAGCACTGGGAGGTTAAGACAGGAGTATGACTATAAGTTTGAGATCAGCCTAGGGCTACAAAAGTGAACACAAGGTCAGCCCAAACTGGAGTGAGACCCTGTCTCAAAAAAAAAAATGGAGTAGGCCAGGTATGGTGGTACATTCCTATAATCCCAGCACTTAGGAGGCTGAGGCATAAGAATTGCTAGGAGTTCAACAGTGGCCTGGGCTACCTAGTGAGTTCAGGCCAGCTTGAACTACACAGTGAGATTCTGTCTCAAAAAAATAGCCATCCCAAAACCAAACCAAGCAAACAGAATTAGAGTATCTTGTCTAATCTACAGGTTTAGTATCTTTCATTTGCATATGACTCAGCTTTTTGCCATATCTTTAAAAAATTATTTTAATATAAACATAACAAAATTTTGGGGGCAGGGAGATAGCTCAGTGTTCTTAAGCACCTGCCTAGAAAGTTTAAGGACCCAGGTTCAATCCCCAGGACTGTATGCCCTGCTGGCCAATGGGCGTGGTGGTCCACACTTGTAATTCCAGCTCTGGGAAGGCTGAGACAGAATCAACCCGAGTCTGAGCTACATAGCAAAATCATGTACCACATAAATAAAGGAGTTTTTAAAAAATAACAAAATTTCAAATATATTCTATTTGATTCTTATAACAACATACACTTATTTGTTTGTTTGTTTGTTTGCTTGCTTGCTTGCTTGCTTGCTTAGCAGGACAGGGGATTGAAGTTAGGTCCTTGCGATTGCCAGGCAAGTGCTTATTCTACTGAGCTACTTACAACAATATTTAATCTCATGAAGAAAGGAGGCCTGGAAATCAAGGTCCCAAGTGACAAAGCAACAATGAGATTCTGGGTCTTCTATGTCCTGGTTAGCTTAGTTTCTGTGTAGTCTAGAGTCCCTGCTAGCATTTCACCTAACAACTCAATATAAATGAGAATTTCATTTATTCACTGTGTTTTGAAACATTTTTTGTTAGCGGAGTTTATCTCACCCATTGAGACTTACCTTTCACTTTGTATAAATGTTCTTAAAAAGAAAAGCTCTAAGAGTTCCCAGAAATTTATATAAATTTGGAAAAAGAGCAAACGTGGTCATTTGCAACAAACTAAAATTCATAGAATCTTATTTTCCAAATAAATAAAAGATGCAACTAGGAACCTTTAGTAATGTGATTATGCTGATACAATACTTACCTAGCTTTGTTATTTTAAAATTTCTAGGCAGGAAGACCAGCTACATCCATCGTGCACTCCTCCAGTGGAGACATTTGGACATTGTTGGGGACAGTACTTTACCCATTTCTTGCCATCTGGAGATTGATTAGCAACTTCTTATTTAGTACTCCTCCTTCTACACAGAGTTCAGTGAGAACACCATCACCAGAACCTTCAAACCCTGCATCATCTGGTAAATCAGAAAAAAGGTATATGTTGTTTTTCTAATTCATAAGATATTCAGGTAATGATTAATACCATTTCCTTTTTTTTTGTTGTTTTTTAATTTTAATAAGTAACAGTATGATAGTTTCAAAACATGTTAGTAGTATATTCGAAATAATTGACACATTGCATATTATTGTCCTCGTAGTTATACAGAGCACGGGGTGTAGACATGATAAATTTTCTAATCAATATTGGTAAGGAAAGAAAAAAAGAAAAAATTTCTTCTCTTTGAACTGAGAGGAAGTAGTTGTATACATAGTCCAATGTTCCGTAATTGCAGTGGGTTATCGGTGAAACTGGCAATGTTAGGCTATTAATTTAAGCCTCTTACAGCTCATGCTAATCTAGCTCTGCATTTTATGCCTCATAATTAAGCTTTTCCGCTGGGTGATGAAGGACAAGTTAAAACAAGACCTGTATAACAAAACATTCATCTTTTGTATCTTCCAAGGTCAAATCCCCTCAGGATTAACTTTGGAACCATGTACAGTGCTTTGTAGAACTGTTCGTCAGTGTCAGCCATCAGGACGAGCCATGGCCGTTGCTTGACCAATTTGCTCTCTGTGAAAGCCTGAGAGAACATTTTTCCTCTAGGTGACTCTCCTTAGACACACAACACTTCCTTTATCCCTTTCCTCTGAGATCCCATAATCTCCTTGACCAGAAAATTTGGGACACTACTGAGTTATAGGTTGTTACAGCACAAGTTCTCTTAATACCTTTTCAAAACAAATTGTGTTGTGGATACTTCACCTTGTTACTGATATGTGTCTCCCCAACCCCCACCATGGTGGAGAAGAAAATTATTTTAAACCTGTTCATCATGGAAAGCAGCTTCAATTAATTTTATTTGTTTGTTTGTTTGTTTGTTTGTTTATTGGTCTTTTTGAGACAGGGCTTTGCCTTAACCTCACTTTGTACACCAGGCTTTTTTTTTCTTTTTTTTTTTGCGGACTGGGGTTTGAACTCAGGCCCTTGCACTTGCCAGGCAAGTACTTATTTTAATGAGCTATTTCCCTGGTCCCACCCAGGCTTGTTGTGAACTTGCAATGACCCTCCTGCCTCAGCCTCCTGAGTGTTGTGATTATAGGTGGGTGCCAACATGCCTGACTTGAAAGCAGCTTTTAAAAATAAATTAAAAATAAACATTGGCCAAAGAGATAGCTCAGTGGTCTAAACACCTGCCTGGCAAACACAAAGTCAGGTTTGACCACCAGTACCACAAGCCCTGCTGCCCTGAAACTTGGGCATGGTGGCACGCACCTATAATCCCAGCACTGGGGAGGCTCAGACAGGAGGATCACTGTGGGTCTGAGGTTTGTAGCAAATTGGGTACTAAATAAGTGTCATTTCACTCATTAAATTCTTCTTAGCTTTGTTTTGCCTAATATGGTAATTCAATTGTTCCTACTGACTAACTTGCATAATTTCTCTCAAGGAATTGTTATGGGAGGGTAGGGGATAGGAGGAGCAGTTGATACCAGTGATCTAATTCAAGACCTTGGTACTTTCCAGGCTCAGTTGCTTATGCCACTGAGCTATCTCCCTGGTCAAAATTGTTTAATTAGATAATTTTGACCATGGTGGCTCTTTGATCTGGTAACTGGCATGGCAGTATTCTCAGTTATTTAGAGAAGGATCAAATGGAGGAAATTAGATACTCCTTAAAACTAATACATCTGAGAACTATTTTTAATTACTCTGAATCAATAGGGTTTACTTTTATTACATATAGGAAAGGCTTGACTGGTAATAAAGATAACACTGGCACTTTTAACTCAAACCTCTTTGTGGTTAAGATTGTGTATATTTGAAACAAACAGGAAGTACTTTTCTAGAAGGTGACATTATATTCACTTCTAATAATTGCTACATTTGTATAGTGCTACCTTGGTTCATGAACTTAATCCTTTCAATGATTCTTGTCACAAACTAAATTGGACAAGAACCGTATTGGAGGGCCATCGAGGTTGGTCATCTGTGCGGTCTAAGCACCTGCCAAGGCAAACACGAGGACCTGGGTTCAATCCCCACCACCATATGCTATGCTGGCCTCACCCTGGAGCATGCCTGAGCCAGCCATGGTGGTGCCCACCTGAAATCCCAGCACTGGGAAAGCCGAAATAGAATTAGTACTAGTCTGAGCTATGAAGAGAGACCCTGTACCAAATACATAAAATTTAAAGGGGGGAAGGGTGGCAAGATGGCCTAGCAGTCTTGAGTATCTGCTTAGGAAAGCTTAGGCAACTGCAGGGACCATGGTTTGATCCCTGGCACCACATGCTGGGCCAGCCCCACCTCCAGGGCAGGCTTAGTTAGCCATTAAAAAAAAGAAACAAATTGAATTTTCCCATAAGGTCAAAATTGAATTTAACCATTGAATTTGTTTTGGTTCTTAGCCAGTTGACTTGTGACCAGAATTGTGGAAAAAACTGTTTATGAGAGGAGGTACCAGTGTATGTATAATATCTGTTCTAATTAAACATGTTTGGGCTTTTAATAAAACGGTGTAATAACCATTGTTAAATTTAAACAATAAAAATAATAAATCATCCTAGCCGGACGTGGTGGCTCACGCCTGTAATCCCAGCACTCGGGAGGCTGAGGCAGGAGGATTGTTGTGAGTTCGAGACCAGCCTGGGCTACAAAAGTGAGCTCAGGACCAGCCTCAACTGCATAGCGAGACCCTGTCTCAAAAAGACAAAAAAAAAAAAAATAAATAAATAAAAATAAAAAAATAAAAATAATAAATCATGAAAAAAAAACTAAAAAAAAAGACAGTGTAGCACATTTCATGTCAATTCTGTGTTCTTCTTTGAAAACTATTGCCCTTGTCTGCTATCAGTAGGAAGAGCCTGAGTCTCTCATTCAGTTGAGTGTATTGAGTGTATAGATGATTTATATAGATCCTATGACTAGAATGATTGGTCTTTATTTAGACTTACTTCTTGACTATTAGGAGCCAAAACCAGTTAAATCCTTCTTAAAATACTTAAGTCAAGGACATGGGGAATTCTGTTTTGTCTTAGAATAGAACTTAAAGTAGGCCTTTTTAAATGCTGAACTTTAGAATGCTTACTGACCAGTGGGTAGAAGCATTTAATAACTGTAATAATTACTGTAAGGTAGAATAACAAGCTGTATAGGCTTGTGTTTATTTATTTTACAGTATTGGGAATTGAATTTAGGACCTTGTACTTGCCAGGCAGGTACTTAAGCCATTGAACTGTATCCCCAGCCCCTCCCTATTTTCACATGAGAACATCCTATTTGTTCTTAGTAGTAAGATGTTCTAAAGGATTTTGAGACAAATAAAAATCACTGACCATTGTTGTCATTTAGACCATGCCTGTAACTTTGGATAGCCTTTAGGATGCTGTGTAGTATGTCAGCTTGCATAAATAAAAGAGGCAGTTACTTAGCATGTGGTCACTCTTCTAAAACTTAGTAACTCGTCAAGAAATATACTTGGGAACAGAAAATATGGTTTAATTGGTTTGGCCTAATGAACTGATAAACTACCCAAAGACTACAGTCTACTGCATTAGTAGATAACATTTGTCTCCCATGGGTTTTCCTTACCTTGGAGTTAAAAGTAAAATTTTTACAAAAGGTAAAATACAGCTGCCTGTACTGTACTAATGGAAGCTTGAAGGAAATTCCTTTGTATTACTGTTGTTTTCATTTTATATCATCTGCCCTATTCTCCCTCTTTTGTATAACAGGGAACCAGTCAGAAAAAGAGTTCTGGAAAAACGAGGGGAAGACTTCAAAAAAGAGGGAAAGATATATAGATTGAGAACTCAAGATGATGGTGAGGATGAAAACAACACTTGGAATGGAAATTCTACTCAGCAGATGTAGTGCAACAGGTTACAATATATACAAAAATCATTGTTTCTATTTCTCTATTGGAGAAGTGGGTCTGCTTTATGTTTTCCAACTGATCTGTAAAGTTTCTCTATTCCTCCTTAATGGATATGGGTTAAAGTGTTTAACTCAAAAAAGTCAGGATATAAAATAACTGGCTGTTAGGTCCTTGCGTACAGTAACAGCTGCTAGATGCCTAAAAAATCAAAAGGTCTGTAATGACCTCTTCTCTGAGATATCAGCTGCTTTTTCAGTATTTTTTATATCCTTTAGCCCTGCTCTCAGATGACATGTTTTGTTTAGAATACCTTTTATCCTCAAGACTCTTAAGTTCACACAAAGTAACTGGTGTGTCACTGAGTAATTTGACTCCTAGAGCATCTTTAACTGGCCAGTCAAATGATAACATATGTTTAACTTTTCTCTTTTTGCTCATCACCTGCAAACAAAATCTTGTAGGTTTTAACCTTAAATACTAAATAAAAAATCTTTTCCAAAAATCAGTATGATCTTATTTTTGCTTTAAGCATCTTCCTGTTGTATAGGGTTCTGTTGAAGTCATGCTTCTTTGACACCGCCCCTCCCCCCAGTATTCCTAAGCTATTTCAGTAAAATAGCAGGCTACTTTACTTTAAATATCACTGATGGAAAGACATTTTGGAACACTTGTTAATGGCATTTACTGTTTCTTCTAAGTCCATGAGGCATTGCTTTGTATTACTTCATAGTATTTGTTCTCATTTGATACAAAAAGATAAGAACAGCTAGTTTATAACACGGTGTTCTCTCCAACCTTTATGCTCCAGTCTTTTATCCCTAGTAATCACACTTCTGGGACCTAAAGTACTTGTGGTTTAGGAACAAGAAGTATAAAGAATACACGTGTATTGATCTAATTATTATTAAGAAATTGAAAGAGATTCTTAGTCTAACTAAACATACTAAGTCATGTAATTTTGATAATGGAGACCAGTAAGCTAATGATGTTTGAAGAAGGGTGTGTGGTACTTGCTTTGTTTTTAGATTGGACAGTATTGCTTTTAAGTCAATACATGGAACAATTGACTATTTTGTAAGGGGAGGAAAAAATTCTCAGCATGCTTTTTTTTGGTCTTTTTGAGACAGGGTTTCGCTATGCAGTTGAGGCTGGCCTTGAGCTCACTTTTGTAGCCCAGGCTGGTCTCGAACTTGCACCAATTCTGTCTCAGCCTCCCAAGTGCTGGGATTACAGACGTGAGCCACCATGCCCGGCTAACATGCTTTGTTTTTCATCCGTGGTATAACTGAGTTTTTTAAATGGTGTGTTGGCAGGAATACCTTGAGAATAGGCTACATTGTTGGTAGGAGGGAGCACCAATAGATCTTTAATATTTTGTACACTCTGATCCATTAATTTTTCCTAAGGAATGAACATACAAATAAAGATTAGTTGAAACATCATAAAGTATATCTATTTTACTTAGAAACTGGAAACCAACTAAATGCCTTCTACTGTAGAAGCAATTTTTGGTGAGGGGACATGGTACAGTACTAATTTAATGATTCAGTTTAATACGTTTACTGAGCATGTTATTTTTTTGGGGGGGAAAGAAGCAGGATACAGAGCTGTAGGTACACTATGATACCAGCTTTGTAAATACATTTTATATATAGATCAACATATTAATATATGTGTAAGGAAAGAAAACAAAACAATACTGGTAAGAGTGATTATATGTGACTCTAGTTTTCCTTTTTGCACTCATTTTCCAGGTTTTTTTTGTTTTTTTTTTTTTACAATGATCCTGTTATTTACATAATTTAAAAAGTGAATTTGCAAATATCTCCAGTAAGCATCCTATTTAAAGTTTTGCCATCTTTAAAACTGCAGCAATAGGGCCCAGCGGGATGGCTCAGTGGTCTAAAGCACCTGCTTGGGAAAGCTTGGGAGGCTTCAGGGACCACCGAGGTTTGATCCCCGGCACCACATGCTGTGCCAGCCCTGCCCTTGGGGTGGGCTGAGCCGGCCATAAAAATGAATGAATAAACAAACAAAAGGTTCTGAAACAAGAAAAAAATAAATAAATAAAATAAAACGTTTTAAAAAATTTAAAAAGGGCTGGCAAGATAGCTCCGTGGTCCAAAGCGCCTGCTTTAGGCAAGCTTAGGCAATGGCAAGTACCACAGTTCGATCCCGGCACCATATGCTGCGCTAGCCCCACCTCCAGGGCAGGCTGAGCCAGCCTGGACATAAATAAATGAATAAATAAATAAATAAAGTTAAAAAAAAATAAAAATAAAAATAAAAAATTTAAAAAAAACAGCAATATATAATTTTTAAAATAGACCTGCTAATTTTAAAATAGACCTTGTTAGAAATATATTTATAAGAACGTTGAGTACCTCAAGTCAGTTTGTCTTGAAGAAAATCAAATATAAATCTTAAGAGAAATGTGCATAAAAGTATATTTAGGATGATTTCTCTGTTTTATCTCTTTAATGGTAAGCTATCAAAAGCAATATATAAGGACACAATATGAAAAATAAATCTCCCTCTGGCATTTTACGTTCAGTACTACTATTCCCCAGATGTAAACTCTATTACAGTTTCTTATGTGATTTTCAGAAAATTTTTATGCATATATAAGCAAATATGTAATCTTTATTTTTTAATAAATGGGATCATATTATATATACTACTCTGTATTTTGCTTTTTTGCTTATAGTCTTAATGATCTTTCCCTGTCAGTACATAGCTGTCTCCCTCTTACTAACGGCTCAGTGGTATTCTGTTTGATGTAAGTACCCCAACTTACTATTCCCGCTCTGGTGGCATTCAGTGGTTTCTCAAAATACCTTGTTTGCTTTTATTTTTCTGTATCAACCAGTAACTGTCTTTAAGGAAAAAGGCATAGTGTAATGTGGAGAAATGTGCCTGTTGAATTTTTATTTTTCCTGAAATCCCTTCCAGTGTTCCTCTTTATTCATTTTCAGAGTGCCAACTTGAACTTGTATAGGTTGAATTAACCCAGCCCATCTCTGGCATATACTCAATATGCTGTATAAAGTGTAATATCCAACTTATTCTTTCTCAGGAGAGTTTTCTTCAGTCTGAGACCCAGCTCCCCTTACATGGGCTTTGCTGCAGGTCGTGGGGCAGTACCAACAGCTCTGAATCAGGGTGGAGGTGTTCGGTCCCTTATGGGCTTCATGAGATCGATTTCTGACCACTTGGCTGTGAATAGCACAACTGACACAGTAATGCAGCTTCACATACGGCTTAGGAAGCACATAACCGTGAAAAGACACTTGTTTCGGAAATGTCCCTATATTCCAAATGACAAACTTCTTAATGGCCTTACCCTTGGGTATGCACCAGGTGCAGTTCGTGTAATGAATAGGTTGCACATGACCGCAGCCCTTTTTGGCACTGACGTTTTTTTTTGTTTTTTGTTTTTTGTTTTTTTTGTCATCTTGAAAAGCAGGACCTGAAAGTTGAAATTATATATATATATATATATATATATATATTTTTTTTTTTTTTTTTAATTGCTGGCTCAGCCTGCCCTGGGGCAAAGCTGGCACAGCATGTGGTGCTGGAGATAGAGCTGCAGTCCCTGCTGCCACCTAAGTGTTCCTAAGCAGGCGCTTTAGACCACTGAGCCATCCCTCCACCTCCTAGTTGAATATATTTTTATAATTCACTAAGTAAAAGGTTTTGTTGCTTAGATTGTGAAATGTATTCAGATTGTCTCCATTAAATGTAAATTCACCCTTGACCAACAGTTTATGAAAATGTTTTCCCTTGCCAATACCGTTTCAGAATGATTGGTGAAAATTTACATGCAGTTTATATGCAGTTTATCTAGAATGGAACTGAACGTCTTTTAATATTGCCTTTTTTGAAACTGCCAGTGTTTTCATTGATTCATAAGAATTACATATACATTAAGAAATGACCTTTTCTAGCTTGTTATATTTTCTCTACATGGATGGTAATCTTTTGCCCATAGTATTGTATTTATATGGGCAGGTCTCCGTGCGTAGGTGTGTGTGTGTGTGTGTGTGTGTGTGTGTGTGTGTGTGTGTGTGTGTGTGTGTGTGTGTGTGTCTGGCTCAGCCTGCCCTACCATACTGTGGTCCTTGCCATTGCCTAAGCTTGCCTAAGTAGGTGCTTTAGATAGCTGAGCTATCTCACTAGCCCTATCTATATTTTTTCTTTCCTTTTTTGGTGGTATTGAGGATCTTCTTATGCTACTCAATGCTTTTTTTATTTTTTGAGACATGCTGTTAGTAATAGGCTAGGCTAGGCTTGAATTTGTGATGCTTTTGCTTGTGGCTCCCACAAGTCTGGGATTAGAGAGATGTATGAAATTGTTTCTCTTTATGGACAGTTCTTAATTCTCGCTACCTTTCCTTTTTTTTTTTTTTTTCTTGTATTTTAGGGAACAGTCTACAGGGTGTTCAGGGTCTCACTAGATCAGACTCATAGTAATCCTGTTTACAGCTTCCCAAGAGCTGGGATTACAGGTGTGTCCCCCGGGGGTGGGGATGGCATGGCAGGCTCAGGGATCAAACCCCGGCCACTGCATCTGCTTGCAGGCAAATTTGCTGAGCTATTGGGTCAGTCCTATTGCTGCATGTTTGCAGTATATAACAAACATAATTGGTGTATATTTGCAGTACATAATCATGGGGAATTGTACATAATATGCAATATTTCTTGATCTTTTTAGTTCTTTTTTGCTCTTTCCTATGTTCTCCTTCCAAGACTCCCATCTCTACAGTCTCTGTTTCCTATCATCATTTTATTTTGTTCTTATTTATGTTTCTAATACAAAAAAAATTACTATATTTAACTTCGGTTATTGGTGTTTGATTTTATTTCATTTAGCATGATAAAGCCGAAGTGCATCCATTTTCTTACAAATGACTCCACTTTACCCTTTGTGGGTGGGTGAATAGTACTCCATTGTGTATACATACCATGTTTCATAAATCTAATCTGTTGGTAGGCTACTTCCAAGAGTCTGCTACCAGTACTGTAAGTTGTACTGCTGTAAACACGGGTATACCTGTATAACTGTAATATGTCTTTAACTCTTTTAAGAAGATACCCAAAAGAGGAATAGTGGATAAAGTGAAATTTTTAATATTTTGTGGAATTGCCATACTGATTTCGGTAGTGGTTGTATTTCTGTAGTGACTGGTGAGTTTACAATCCCTTCACAGTATAGAAGTGTTCCTCTTTCCTACAGTCTTCCAACAATTGTTGACTTCTTGTTAAATAGCCATTGTGTCTAGGATAAAACAGAATCTTAGTGTTTGCATTTCTCTGATAGGTAAAGATGCTGAGAAGCTTTTTGTGTACCCATAGCCTTTTTTTTTTTAAATGAACCTTGCAAATGTGCTCTAACAACAAGAATGTGGACCTGCTCTGTATATCCTGGTGGGGCAGTAGACTCAATTTCCAGAAGAGTTTCAGAAGCTTCTTTCTTTTTTTTAAACTTTATTTATGTTATGGCCAGCCCAGCCTGCCCTGGGGCTGGGGCTGGTGCAGCATGTGGTGCTGGAGACCTAACCATGGTCCCTACAGTTGCCTAAGCTTGCCTTAGAAGGTGCTTTAGACCACTGAGCTATCTCGCTGCCCCCCATAGCCTATTTGTATGCTGTACTTTTGTTAAAAAGTCTCTGTTCATGTCAGTGGACCAGTTTATGATTGGGTCTTTTTATTTTTTTGGCAGAGTCTAGTTTTATGTGTGTCTTTATTCTGGTCATTAGTCCACCATCCTAGGATTAGCTGGATTTTTTTTTCCTGTAGGTTTTCTCTTCACTTGTTTGTTTCTTTTGCTATACATTAGTTTTTCAAATTGATATAATTCCATTTGTTGGCTATTGATGTTATTGTACACTTTAGGTTGTGTTTAGAAAGTCTTTTCCTAAGAATTCAAGACTTCTGCCTATTTTACCTCCAAGAAGTTAGTGTTTCTGTTTTTATGTCTAGGTCTTTGATGTATTTTGATTTGATTTTAGTATAAGGAGATACATGTGGATCTAGGTTCATTCTTGTGCGTATGGATAACCAATTTTCCCAGTACTATTATTATAGAGGCCAGTGCAGTTTTTGGCCTCTTTGTCAAAGATCAGATGGCTAAAGGTGCCTAGGATTATTTTTGCATTGTTTGTTCTATTTTACTTTATTTACTTATTTTATTATGGCCAGCTTAGCCTGCCCTAGGGGTGGGGTTGGCGTAGCATGTGGTGCCAGGGATTGAACCGCAGTTTGTGGTTGCTTAAGTTTTCCTAAGCAGGTGCTTTACACCACTGAACCATCTCGCCAGCCCCTTCATTGTTAGTTTTATATCATTGATTAATATGTCTTTTTTTTGTGCCAGTAACTTGCTGTTATTTGTGTTCTTGATACACGGCTGGCTTTGACTCAAAGTGACCCTTCTCCCTCAGCTTCCATGTGCCACTGCACCATATTGTTTTTGTTGTTGTTTTGCAGGACTAGGGATTAAACTCAGACCCTTGCGCTTGTCAGGCAGGTGCTTATTCTACTGAACTATCTCCCAGCCCCTCCCATGCTGTATCTATCTATCTATCTATCTATCTATCTATCTATCTATCTATCTATCTATCTATCTGTTTATTTTTTCTTGTTTCAGCACGTTTATTTATTTATTTTTATGGCTGGCTCAGCCTGCCCTAAGGGCAGGGCTGGCGCAGCATGTGGTGCTGGGGATTGAGCCGCGGTGCCTGCAGCTGCCCAAGCTTTCCTAAGCAGGCGCTTTAGACCACTGAGCCATCCTGCCCAGCCCCACCATGCTGTTTTTATTACTGTAGCTTTGTTGTATAATTTGAAATCAGATTATAATGCATCCTGCTTTGTTCTCGTTGCTCTAGATGAGCTGTTCTCAGTTTCCTTAGGGTCCGTGTAAAATTGTTTCTTCTAGGTTGACGAGAAATGTTTTCGTACTTTCATTGGGATTATATTCAACCTTATATATCATTTTTGGTACGTAATATAACCATTTTGATCATACTCCTTCTGCCTGTTTAGGAATAAGGGTTATCTTTCCATTCATTTTCTGATGTCTTTTTCTTTTCTTTTCCTTTTATTTATTTATTTTTTTTAATGCTTTATTTAAAAAAAATTTTTTTTTTTTTTTTAATTTTTCTTGTTTCAGAAACTTTATTTGTTTATTCACTCATTTTTATGGCTGGCTCAGCCCGCCCCACGGGCAGGGCTGGCGCAGCATGTGGTGCCAGGGATCGAACCGCGGTCCCTGAAGCCGCCCAGGCTTTCCCAAGCAGGCGCTTTAGACCACTGAGCCGTCCCGCCGGGCCCCATCTTTTTCTTTTCTTTTTGGCAGTACTGGGGATGAACTCTGGAACTTGTGCTTGCCAAGCAGGTGCTTATGCTGCTGTTATCTCCCTGACTCTCTGATGTCTTCAGTCTCTTCTTCAGACTGCCAAAGTTTTGTTATAAAGGTTTTTCGCTGCCTTGGTTAGTTAGTTCCTAGATACTTGTTTTGTTTTGATATTGTGAATGGGATTGTTTTCCTAATTTCTTTCTCAGTGGGTTCATTATTAATATACAGTAATGCTGTTTATCTTGTATTCTGCTATTCTACTGAATTTAGTTTTCTGCATTTTCATATTCTCATAGTTTACTGCTTTTGGTTTTCCTTGTTTGTTTAAATGTCAGTGAAGGGGTCTGCCTCCCTTTCAGATCCATGGCTAACACCTTCATAGCTAACCTGTGGACCCACTACTAGTTAGAGGATCACCCATTGTTCCATATTTGGAACTATGTTTAGATCTTTCTATTCTGTACTACCAAATTACCTTTATTTTTGTATTTAGTACAGGGTCTCACTACACAGATTGGACTCAGTGATTCTGCTGTTTTCTGCCTCACAAGTGCTGAGATTACAGGTGAGCACCAGCACACCCAGAATCAATCACTACTCAGCACACCCCAGGGGCAGGGCAGGCATAGCACACAGAGAAACTGCCTTTAACATTAGAAAGTGGGGGACGAGGGAGATAGCTCCATGGCACAACCTGCCAAGTGCAAGGTTGTGAGTTCAAACCCTGGTCCTGTGCAAAAAAAAGTGGTCATCTCAGTGTGGAGGGTGGTTCTCTGGTGTAGAAAACAAATAATAAAAAGATTGCTAAAATCTAAAAAATAAACTAGAATAAAATTAGCTTTTTTTTTTTGGAAACAGGGTCTTGCTATGTAGTTTGGGCTGATTTTGAACTCACTGTGTAGTACAGGGTTACAGGCATGTCTCAGCCTCCGAAGTGCTGGGATAACAGACATTGCTAGCTTTATGATACATTTTTTAAAAATTTTTTTAAATTTTTTTTCTTGTTTCAGAACCTTTGTTTATTCACTCATTTTTATGGCCGGCTCAGCCCACCCTGAGGGCAGGGCTGGCACAGCATGTGGTGCCGGGGATTGAACCACGGTCCCTGAAGCCACCCAAGCCTTCCCAAGTAGGCGCTTTAGACCACTGAGCCATCTCACCGGGCCCCTATGATACATTTTTTTAAAATTTCCCCTTCATAGATTTATCCTAGCTCTTAAAAGTTTATGTAATATGTGAAACTTTTATCTTACTGGTCTCTCCCCTCCCCACAACATTAAGTTCAATTTAGAATTCATTTAGGTACAATGGACAGGTTATTATTATATTTAAACCTTTTGCCAAGAAATATCTGATGTCACTTTTAGAACCACCCCTATCTGGTAAACTTTTTCTATTAATAGAGATAAGACTTTCAGGTTGAGACTCTGGGCAGTGGAACATTTTGGTAGGAATTTCCTGTAGACAGTGCAAGAAATGATTACAGGAGCTGGGCATGGTGGCGCATGCCTGTAATCCCAGCACTTGGGAGGCTGAGGCAGGAGGATCAGTGTGAGTTCAAGACCAGCCTGGGCTACAAAAGTGAGCTCAAGATTAGCCTGAACTGCATAGAGAGACTCTGTCTCAAAAAGGGAAAAAAAAAAAAAATGATTACAGGAAATAGTCACTCTTAGATACAGCCAAAAGTCATTGTATATAGATATGGCTAGGGATTACACCTGTGGCCTTGCACATGAACTACATCCTTCTGCCCTACTTACATTTTGTGTGCTACCTAGAATATATGCACTAAGTATTTTATATTATTTATTTATTGGGACTGGGGATTGAACTCAGGCCGTTGCACTTGCCCAGCAAGCATTTACACTACTGAGCTATCTCCCCAGCCAGAGCTAAGTATTTTAAATCTCCAGTTTCACACTTGAGATTCATCTCAGCACATTCAAGGGAGATAACAAAGACCACATTTTCTCAACTCCTACCATTCCTCTGGTAGGAGGTTTTATGACTGGATAAACACAAGGAGTATGCTTTCCATTGTTGTTTTCCTAATATGCTTGCCTAATAAACTTGCTTTTGGCTTCAAAGCGAACAGCAAGGTTGAGTGTGGTGGCACATGCCTATAATCCCAGCACTTGGGAGGCTGAGGCAAGAGGACTGCCAAGTTTGAGCCCAACCTAGGTAACCCAACAGCAACTTAGACTCTGTTTCAAAATAAAACATTTAAGGGGCTGGGAATGTAGCTCAGTGCAGAGGTTGTAGGTTCAATCTTTGGTACCATTAAAGAAAAAAAAAAAGAAAAAAACTGGCAGCAGAGAAATATAGTTTCAGTATAATACAGTCAAGGGGAACAACTATAGGAAAAGCAGGGGAAGAAAGAGCTGTGTGGATAATGCAAAGAAGCCATCTAGGGGAAGAAGTCTGTTAGTTGAGCAGACTTAAATGCATTTTCAGAAGACAAGGCATCCGAGGCAGAAGGAATATTATTTGTAAATAGGAAGAACCTATGTGCAGTTCAGAGCTGTGACAAATTGATGAGGAAGGGAAATGGGCTAAAGGAACAAAGGCCCATTAACTTGGGCCTTCACACCCTTGCTCGAGGACTTGTAAGTTGTCTAACAGGCAAGAGAATTAGATAAATTATGGCAGTGGTGGGTGGTTTGAGGTGAGGAGAGGGTCACTCAGAGACGTCTCTATAAACTGTTAGTATCTGCTCCATAAAAAATAGGCAAAAAAAAAAAATAAAAAACCCTTTGGTCTACTTCAGAATAGTAGGAGTCCCAATGATTTGTATGATTTCATCAGTTGTTGGATCTACTTTCTAATTAGGAAGTAGGACACAAACAATACATAGTACTGTTTATTTTCTGAGTAACAAAAGCATGAGGTGGGGAAAGAGTGAAGACAGGGCAGGAGATGGCACTGCAGTCCATTTACATAGTAATTGATTTCTTACAAAAGATTTCTAGTTTTTTATTCATACTTTGATCTTTAAAAATGCTTGACACAACAGACAAGTCACCTATAGGCTCCTTTAATCTTCAGATGAACTTCCAATATTGTAGCAAGATGCAGATTATTTCCATTTTAATCAGGAACTCAAACCCTTCTAGAATTAAGTCATCTCTTAACAGTGAAGCAGTCCAGTATGGGCAGAAGACAAAACCCTCCTAAGTAGGCTTGCTTTACAGAACTTGGAGGTACTTGTCAGAATGAAGAAATACGACTGAGTTCGTGTTGACTTGGCTGTGTTTTCCCTTGCTTGGAGAGCTTGCAGTATTTATATGATAGAAATGCCAAACCACAGACTCCAAGAAGCACGAGCGCAAAGAGTACATACAGAGCTGTCTGTGCCTCTGTGGTGCCCAGCATCAGCCCCAGGAATGGCACGTCTTCTTTCACAGGGCTGCTGGTGGGTTCAGCATCTAGGAGAGGACAACAAAGGGTGGCTTGTTCTCCATTGCTGGTCTATGTAGTTGCCAAATCTTTGTCACCCTCGAAAAGCCCAGACTGGATCCCTGCAGTCAAGAGATCATAACCTCCCAAATCTGCATAGCCAGAGCCATCACTGCTGCTGGGAATGTGCCTGACCCCTGTCACAGAGTGTTAAGAGCTTCTGAATCAAGTTAGGTACTTGCATGCTTTTAATCTCTGTCAGCAGCCATACTATAAATTGGATGTCTACTATTTGCATAACCCGTAATTTTTTTTACTTAGCTAACACTGGCATCACACTGTAAAGGACTGCTTTCACATTTCTATTTGGTCTTTTAACTGCCTATGTTCATTAGTCTAGTGTCTTGCCTGGGGCAGCATAGAAAGTTGTGCAGCTGATAGAGTCATCTAGACCACATTCCTACATTAGGGTTTCACCATCCCTAGGTGTCCTTTCCTTCCCCGCCCCCTTTTTTCAAGTGGTAATGGGGACTGAACCCCGCCTGGGCCTTCACACCAAGTTACAGTTCTAGATTGTTTTTTATTTTCAGACAGTCTTGTAGGGTTCCATTAAGTCACTAATTTGCTTGCACTGGGCTTGAACTTGTGATGCACCTGCCTCAGTCTTCCAGAGTGTACATCACCCTGTCTGGCTCTAGGTGTCCATCCTCTTCATCCAGAGGATGTCTGGAGCACAGTAGGTGCATGTGCATCTTGGTTGAATGAATGAATGAAGGGGAGAGACAGGAAAGTAATGAACTAGATAGAGACTGAAAAGGACCCTTCATCTGAACCATCAGCCTTTGGCTTTGGCTCTTGCAGAGCCCCATACCTTCTAGCTGCTGGAGACAAGGGTGAGGTCCCGTTGCTGGGTCAGGGAAACCATTGCACCGGACTATGAAGGCGAAGACCTTGGCTGACGCTTTAGGGATTCTCGGCAGAGAAGGGTCCGTGTAGTTCACATAGTGCAGGCCAAACCTCTCTGCAAAGCCTGTGGCCCACTCAAAGTTGTCCATCAGAGACCAAACTGTGTATCCTCGGAGGTCCACATTATCCTTCACAGCTACCCACGGGCCAGAGTGTGAGCTCCTCAGCTCATGGCACCTTGGCCCTGGGTCTCCTGCAGCCAGGCTGCCCAGTTCCCCCCATACACCAGACTTGCACAATAAGGTGTGTGTGGGCAGCCCTCTTTGTTGATGGTTATTGGCAGGCTCAGTGGAAGAGCTGCAGTGCTACCAGCATCTTTCTAGACAGGCTTAGTCTTGAGTTGGGGGAGTGAACATGGGTTTCCGGAGCTAATCTCTCACCCTGCAGCACAGGGTGTTGATCTGGGTCGAAGCCTCAGAATAGTAACACTCCTCCCTACAGAAAATCACTACCAGAATCCTAACCATTTCCTTGGCTGGAGTGACTGACTCAGTATCACTTGCTGTCCCATCCAAGTTACTTGGGTAGAGCTTGGGTGTCCAGTTTTTGCCTGTGGAACAGATCCTGGAACACCACCAAGCCTGCTTGGTCCTGCCTCCACAAGATCCTGCTTTTTGGCCCCCAGGGACTGAGGTCTGGTAGCCTGCATGCAGCAGCTTTGTTTGTTGACCACAGATCTAGGATGGGTCCTGTGGGCCAGTGCACCTTCCCTGCAGACACTGGTGATGTTCCCAATAGTGAGGGGACCCATAGAGGAAGGGGCGGTGTCTCTTACCTTTGAGAGCCTCATTGATGTAACTACGGAGATAATAAATCCTTGCGGTATCATTCAGGTCTACCTCTGCTCGCTGGGAGACTCCATTCTCAGTTACATAAATGGGAGGGTTATTGTACTCTTCCTTCAACCAGTTGAGGATTTTCCTGAAGCCAAAAGGTGTCATTTTCAGCCAGAAGGAGCCAGAGCCTGGCCAAGAGCGATCTGCAATGGATGCAACGCCCCTGTAAATTCAAGAACTGGATTAGGTCTTATGTCATAGATCTCACAAGGTTCTTTACATGAAGTACAAAGCAGGTTTATCACAGCAAAACATTTAGGCTTCATCTCGACTTAAGGATCATACTAAATGCACTCATTCTGGTTGTCCCCTTGGGGCTGATGTGGCTTTGGCAAGCCACTCACTGTCCATCATAGAGCTTTTCACCTGTGCAGAAGTGTGGCCCTGCCATGCAGCCCTCACCTGCACGGGCTGCCTTGTTACCCTGAGGTCAGCAGCTCTGCAACCTTTCCCCTTCTGTCTTCCAGAAGGATGTGAGTGCTTTCTCCTACTTAGCTGAACTGAATGGGCCTATTTTTGTTTAATTGTGGCAGTTCAGCCTGTCCAGGGGGTGGGACTGGCGCAGCATGTGGTGCAGGGGATTGAACCAAAGTCTCTGTGGTTGCCTAAGCAGGCACTTTAGACTGCTGAACCATCTTGCTGACCCCAAACATTTTTCTTTTCTGTCTTGTCTTGTCTCTCTGTCTCCTCTCTCTCTCTCTCTCTCTCTCTCTCTCTCTCTCTCTCTCTCTCTTAAGAATTATTTCATTTTATTTTATTCTTGTTTCAGAACTTTTGTTTATTTATTTTTATGGCCAGCTCATGTGGTGCCGGGAATAGAACTGCGGTCCCTGCAACTGCCCAAGCTTTCCTAAGCAGGCACTTTAGACCACTGAGCCATCCTGCCGAGCCCTTTCTCTTTCTTTCTTTTCTTTCTCTCAGAGTCTCTCTCTCTCTCTCTCCCTCTCTCTTTTGCAGTGCTGGAAATTGAATTTAGGACCCTGCACTTGGCAGGCAAGCACTTAATCTACTGAGCTATTTCCCTGGCCAAATGGGCCATTTTTGTAAGCTGTTATGTCAACATTTTTCAAAGACACAAGCAGTCCATTGTGTGGGAAGTACCTGGAAAGGTCTCCACCTGCAGGGGATGGCAGCAGGGCTTTCGGGGACTGGAACACCCTGCAAACCCTGGTGTGTGCTGTCAGCAGGCCCTGTCTGAGGCTGTGCAGGCCTCCATGCAAGAGCTGGGCTTTGTGTTCTCAGGATTGCTCTAGCACCCTGCCAGCACACTTACCTGTCCGCATCAAAGGAAGAGATGACCGAGGAATAGTTAAAGTTGTAGGCCAGGACCGTGGTATAGTGATTGAACCCAAAGTAGTCATAGGTCCCTTTGATCCTCCTCTTCTCATCCTCTGTGAACTCCGGGAGCCTGGGTGGAAAGAGCAGTGCGGGTGAGGGCTTGTGGAAGGCAAGGGTGTGTGGGGACGGGGCGGGAAGTGCACGCAACTCCAGGCTCCCGACTTGACTGCCTCTTCAGGATGCAGGAAGCCTGAGTCTTCCCTGCCCAACACAGCGTCCTTTCCGTGTCCTGAAAGAGCTCTTATGGGCCACTATGCTCCACCCTTTTATTACTCCCCATGTCCTGCCCCAATAGTTTTCTTCAAAGACTAACACATAGAATCTGGTATCTACCATTTATGATACATTTTAAAATCACAGTATGTCTGAAGTACATACCTTGAGATGACTTATATTTCCCTCTTCTTCATAAGTTGGCCTTCCTTTCGTGGTTGGTTGTTTAGGTGGCCCCTTTCCTCCCAAGTTTATCTTTTTTTGTGTGTCTCTTCAAGAAAAGGTGTTCCACTATGCAATTCAGGAAGGCTTTGAACTCACTTTTTAGCCCAGAATGACCTGGAACTTTCGGTGATCTTCCTGCCTTAGCCTCTCAAGTGCTGGCATCATAGGTGTGCACCACCACACCTGGCTTAGTTTATTCTTTTTAGTAGGGTTTTAATAGGCTTTCTTAATAGGCTTCTTTTTTTTTTTTGCCATTTGAATATTTGGTGTTTAGACTTCTCCACTCATGATTTCACTGAAATGTGCAGATGGGCGTTTGCCATGTATTCTGAGGTGACTTTCTGTAAACCTTGACTAACATGCACTTGTGTACAGCAAGTGTACCTTCCTTTCTGCCAAATCCCAGGGCACAACTGCTTACAGGGCTCCCTGGTGCTCCTGGCCTGGGACTTGCCTGGCCTCCGCTAGAGGTCCTCCTTCTGCTACCATTAGCCCACAGGGTTAGACCATCCCTCCCGCGGTTTCTGAAAGGTTAGTGGCAGAAGCCCCAGCCTGCACCCACTCCCCTGCTCAGGATGCAGTGTGCAGATGGCAGGTGGCAGGGGTGGGAGAGAGAATTCACTAAACAGTTTCTTTTGTCCAGGGATGCCAGGAAGTTTCCAACCACACTGTTAGGGTGGGAGATTGAAGGGCTTTTTGATTATTTTTACAGGTTTTTGTTTTTTTTGTTTTTTTTTTTGTTTTTTTTTGTCTTTTTGAGACAGGGTCTCACTATGCAGTTGAGGTTGACCTTGAGCTTACTTTTGTAGCCCAGGCTGGTCTCGAACTCACACCAATCCTCCTGCCTCAGCCTCCCAAGTGCTGGGATTACAGGCGTGAGCCACCACGCCCGGCTATGGGTTTTTTTTAAAGAAAAAGTCTCACTAGGTATTGTTCAGGCTGGTTTTGAACTCACTATGAAGTCCAGGCTCGCCTCAAACTCTTGTTTTTTTAAAATGTTTTTGGTATAAGGTTTCACTATGCAGCTGAGACTCATGGTGATCCTCCTGTTTTCAGCCTCCCAAGCACTGGGATTATAGGCATGCATCACTACACCTGGTCTCAGTAGCTGGCTCAGTGTACCCAGGGGTGGTGCTGGCACTGCATGTGGTATCAGGGATCAAACTCTGGTTCCTGCACTTGCCTAAGCAGGTGCTTGGTTCATAGAACTATCTCACCAGCCTTGGCCTCAAACCCTTGACAATTCATTCTGCCTCTACCTCTTGAGAGTTGGGATTACAGGTGTGTACTCAGGTTGGCATTTTCATCAAAGTTTGAGGGCATGGACTACAGCCAGTGTGACTAAAGTGTTTTCCTGTGTCATTTGTCACCCTGTAGCTACTTTAGTGGACCACTTGCACTGTTTCAAGTTGCATATGACAAAACCTTTTCATCTAGCTTCCAGAGGCCTTTTAGCTTTAAGGTTTGTCCATAGCTTTGACAGAAGATGGCTTAGGACTCACTGCCAATCTAAAGAGGCTGCTTTACCTGGACGTTGGGTTTTTGTCACTGTTTTCAGTGGGCAGCCCCTACAAAGCCTGTCTGAGACCCTCCTCCACCATGTGCCTTAGTCCCTTCACTGGTGCAGCCTACTATGGCTCACTTGCCCCTCATTCTTCCTCTGGCCCTGCACTCCTTCCTAGCCCCTGGATGGAGTGACCTCTGCTCTCCCAAGTCCAGGGCACTGTCAAGGCCCAGCTCAGCTGACTGTCCATGAAGTCTTCTACCCCACCCCCAACCTTATCTGAGTTTTCTTCCTACCAAGGAAATTGAGAAACAGGATTTCAGGAGAGACTGACTTCCCAAGCTAGTCTTTCATCAATTGGAGGAGTCAGACTTGGATCCTCACGTTACATGGACCTGCTGAGCTCTGGGGGAGACACACAGTAGGTGTTCAAGCAAAGCTGTGTAGGTGGGCTGAATTTCTCACACAGCTGGCATATCAGACAGTCCTTTAGGCACAGCCTGCTGAACAAGACACCTTAAATAGGCCAAGACTGTTGTAAGGTAGGAACTGGAGTTTTAAATCTTCATATTTGGGCTTCAAAAGGAAGACTCAGAAGTGCTAAGACTCCATGAGGCAGTGAGCATGTCTTGGTGTCCTTCCAGGTACTACACCTTTAATGCAAGCACAATGTTTCTTTAACCCAGCATTGGTGCACCACTTTCATTTTGAGGTAATCTTGCCCTAATCTTTGTGCCTCACTTTACTCATGTCTAGATAGAAATAAAAATGCCAGTGAGAGGTTATAGAATGATAAATGATTAGCTGCCGTTGGTGTTGCTATTGTTTTCTTGACTGGAAGCAGAGTGAGCCAGGAATTGGGATATTTGGTGTAAACCATTGCTGGCCAAATGACAAAATGCATACATCCGGCTGTTTTAGTATCCAACTACTTTTAAGTTTGATACCCTAATCATTTTATTATGAAGTTTTGTCCCAGTTCTCATTTTTTTTTTGGCTGGGTCAGGCTGCCTTAAGAATGGGTGTGGAGGGGCCCGGCGGGATGGCTCAGTGGTCTAAAGCGCCTGCTTGGGAAAGTTTGGGCGGCTTCAGGGACCTCGGTTCGATCCCCGGCACCACATGCTGCACCAGCCCTGCCCTTGGGGAAGGCTGAGCCGGCTATAAAAATGAGTGAATAAACAAAGGTTCTGGAACAAGGAAAAATATAAATAAATAAATAAATAAATAAATAAATAAATAAATAAATAAATAAGAATGGGTGTGGAGGGGCCTGGCAGGATGGCTCAGTGGTCAGAAGCGCCTGCTTAGGAAAGCTTAGGCGGCTGCAGGGACCGCAGTTCGATCCCTGGCACCATATGCTACACCAGCCCTGCCCTCAGGGCAGGCTGAGCTGTCTATAAAAATAAATAAACAAACAAAAGTTCTGAAACAAGAAATAAAATAAAGTAAAATAAAATAAAAAATTCTTAAAAAAAAAAAAAAAAAAGAATGGGTGTGGCTCACGCCTGTAATCCCAGTACTTGGGAGGCTGAGGCAGGAGGACTGATGAACCAGCCTGGGCTACAAAAGTGAGTTCAAGGCCAGCCTGAACTGCATAGTGAGATACTGTCTCAAAAAAGACAAAAAGGGGCCCAGCAGGATGGCTTAGTGGTCTAAAGCACCTGCAGTCAGCTGCAGGGACCGCGGTTCGATCCCTGGCACCACATGCTGCACCAGCCCTGCTCTCAGGGCAGGCTGAGCCGGCCATAAAAATAAATGAATAAACAAACACAAGTTCTGAAACAAGAAAATAAAAATAAAAAATTCTTTAAAAAAAAAGGGGAAAAAAAAAAAAGAAATGGGTGTGGGGATCGAACTGTAGTCCCCTGTGCCTGCCTGGGATTTCCTGCGTAGGCAGTTAAACCACCTAGCTGACCCGAAAGCCCCTTCATTTGTTTGGCACTTGTGATGCCAGCTGGAGCTTGTGGTGCCACCTGCTGTGTGACTCTGTACCCTTTCCAGTCAAGACAATTTGTTTGGTATTCTTGCTTCTTGGTACACTTGTACCTCCCATGAACTATTCAGTATCTTTCAAGTAGCCACTGTAGTAGGGTTGCTGAGAAGAGGTTGCCATTGAGACAGATCCCTGGCTGTCCTGGAGTGTAATGATCCCACATGCTTTGTACTGCTGTGCCCACCACAGTGCCAGGCACTGGGCAGTAGACTGTCAAGTACCATCAAGTGCAGTCTGCCCAGCAAACCAGGAAGCTCTGGGGTCTGAGATCTGCACCTCTGCTGCCAACCCTTGTGTGTGTGCCCACTCCGGTGGGCACAGGACCTTACCGAGACTTGTTGAGGCCTGCAGCCAAGCTCCTCTCTAGGATCCGTGTTTTCATCACATCAGGATAATCTCCGTTCTTGAAAATAGGATGTGCAAACCAGCCTCCCATGAACTACAGGGAGCAGAGGACAGTCAGCCCCAGCCTCCCAGGCAGGCACACCAACAGCCAGAAGGAGCTGGGCGTCACATCTGCTCTGCCCCGGCCTCGAGTCTACTCTCTCTGGTAGCTGTTTGCAGGCTGCTGCCGTGTAAGTGCCCTTTGGCCTTTCCACTCAAGTCGGGGCCTGCCTCACTGCACCACAGCCCTCTGGACACTGCCACTTCTCAGTAATTAATACTTGACATGAGGAACTGTGTGACCACTGGCCCTGGCACTCCATTTTCCTCTGCCACTGGAAGAGCTGGACAGAAAAGGAAGGGGATGCTAGAGACCCAAAGACCCTCTTCCCTCTCTCACCACAGAGCAGCTCAACTTAGGTCCTAGCCATTCCTCCTTAGAGTACCCGAGGATCAACCAAAGCATTTGGGGAAGACCTGAGTTGCATGATTTTCCTGGTGCTCAGGTTGCTTTATAAGCATTAAGTTCAAAGCCCTAAAGTAGAAACACACAGTTTAGTTATTGTTTGGTCAATCTTCAGTACCGGGGACTGGTGAAGTAGCATGTATTCTACGCTGAGACTATAGGTTTCTTTTTTCCCAGGAAAGCTTTTTTCTTTTGTATGATCTAGGACATTCCTATTCTTAAGGGGATACAGATAGCCAAGTATATAATGCTGGAGGGCCCAAGAGACTGTTTTGGTCTCCAAATCCTTCCCTCACTGGCTGGCAGATACCTAAGTGTGCATGGGGGACAGGGCAGACTTCCACGCTATCAGAGCATGCAAGCGCACTCCTGGTAGGATTTACTTTAAAAAAAAAAAATGAATTAGTACATTGTGATCACATTCACAGTTGGGAGGTGGCACCAGTGCTTAACACATCATGCTTCTTTTTGCTTCACCCTCCTTCCCTCCACCTCCTGGTCCCTTCCCATTTGCAACTTAAATGTACTCTAAAGTAATAAACCAGATCTTTTTGTAGAAATTGATGGAAATGGATATGTCTGTCATAGTCCTAGGCTACAGTATCATAGCTCTTCAATAAATAGCTTAATGTGATGATATTATAAGCCTAACATTCCTGAATTTTGAGGGTTTTTTTGAGTGTGTGTGTGTGACTGGGGTTCAAACACAACCTTACACTTGCCAGGCAGGTACTTGTGCCACAGAGGTATCTCCCTAGCCCCCTTGAATTTTGAGAGCTCGACTACTGTTCTGATTCACCAATTTTGTGAATCTGAGATAAAGAATACTCTTGTTAATTTGACCACCTTTGTCAAGCACTCTTGCCAAGAGTTTGGCAAACTGGGTCTTTGATGTCCCTCCAACAGAATCCAAGTGTCACAGTCTGCAGACTTTTTGATGCTGAAACAAGAAGGAGATACTAGCAGGACCCAGAGGAAAGCTGTACAATGAATGAAGTCCATTCCTCTAATCTTGTCAAGATTCCAGATGGAAATGCAGCTGGGCCATCTAAGACCTATTTTCCACTGGTGTGTCTAGTCGTAGGGATGAAATTCTATACGCAACAGATGTCCTATTCCAAACTCATGGAATTAACAAATTAGATGTAGTGCCAAGTTTGCAGAATCTAAATTACCCGGTTCAAAAATTTCTTAGGCTGGAGCCAACAAAATGAGATGGTGACACACAGAGACAAAGGGTGCAGCCGACTGCATGTGCTGGAATTGAAGCAAAGAGACTGAAGAGGTGGGATTTCTTTTGTAGTCATTGTCAAATGTGCTCCATTCTATGTATACAAAGAGTTTTCTAGGACTTAAATTCCAGTCCTAAAAAATTTATGACTATTATTACAGTAAACCTCTAAGGTGGGTGAGACATCTTCAGTTCACAGAAGAGCTGACTAAGGAACCAGGTCTGTGGTTCTGTGCTCACAAAAGAAGTAACAGCAGTGGGGCTGGGGAGATAGCTCCGAGGCACAAGTGCCTGCTGGGCAAGTGCAAGGTCGTGAGTTCGAACCCTGGTTCCACAAAAAAAAAAAAAAAAAAAGAAGAAGTAACGGCAGGGTCTGCACCCCAGATCTTGACTCAGCCTAATTCTTTTTTTTTTTTTTTTTTTTTTTGTCTTTTTGAGACAGGGTCTCACTATGCAGTTCAGGCTGGCCTTGAGCTCACTTTTGTAGCCCAGGCTGGTCTCGAACTTGCACCGATCCTCCTGCCTCAGCCTCCCGAGTGCTGGGATTAAAGGCGTGTGCCACCACATCCAGCTATGATGGAAATAAAAAATGCAAGAGGAAAACATACCTGCACGTATCTCCTAGCTGCTTCCACATCCTCCTGGTTGGAGGGGTTCCTGGGCTCAGCCCAGTCACTGCTGATGGTGATGGAAATGAGGCCACCTTGGCTGGCACGGTACACATCGTTGTAGAGGTGCCAGGCCTCAGCATGAGCCTTTATCAGGTTGTGGCCAACAGTGTAGGGGGCAGTGCCAGGCCTAAAGGAGATTCCTGCAAACACATGGACACCAACAGAATGAACATGGCCAAGAGTATTAGTTTCCTGCATATAGATGTCACCCTCTGGGTGAAAGATTTTGACATCTGGAAAACTAGAGTTCAAATCCTCAATCACTACCTTTTACTACATGGCTACCTCATTTTGGTCATGCAATGCAGCCCTTTAGCTTTTTCTCCCCTTAATATAAGAATGACCAGTAGAAAGTACTTGTGACAGCCGGGCGTGGTGGCTCACACCTATAATTCCAGCACTCGGGAGGCTGAGGCAGGAGGATCAGTGCGAGTTCAAGACCAGCCTGGGCTACAAAAGTGAGCTCAAGGCCAGCCTGAACTGCATAGTGAGACCCTGTCTCAAAAAGACCAAAAAAAAAAAAGTACTTGTGAAAAGGAAATTAGAGGAGGGAAATAACAAGAATTAAAATGTGTTAGGTGGGGAGCTGGGGAGATAGCTCCAAGGCACAAGTGCCTGCTGGGGAAGTGCAAGGTTGTGAGTTTGAACCCCGGTTCCACCAAAAAAAAAAAAACAAAAAAAATGTGTTAGGTGCAGGTAGCAACTCCCCAAGATGAGTGTACTCATATTCTATCAGTGGGTTAATAAAACATGTTTTCTTTTTTATTTATTTATTTATTTATTTATTTATTGTCTTATTTCAGAACCCTTGTTTGTTTATTCACTCATTTTCATGGCCGGCTCAGCCCACCTCGAGGGCAGGGCTGGCACAGCATGTGGTGCTGGGGGATCGAACCGCGGTCCCTGAAGCCGCCCAAGCTTCCCAAGCAGGCGCTTTAGACCACTGAGCCATCCCGCCGGGCCCAAGACATGTTGTTTTCTTGAGACAGGCTCTTGCTCTGTAGCTCATGATGACCTGGAGCTCCCGGTGACCCTCCTACCTCAGGCTCTGGGTGCTGGGATTACAGGCATGTGCTACCATGCCCAGCCAACACTTTTTTTTAATATTTAAAATTTTAAAGAGTAAAGTCAGCAGAAACAAAGATAGAAAAAGAATAACAAGCAAGAATACATATAGTACAGAATTTCAGAACAAGAACACAAATTTAACAATGGTTGTATACATATTTTCAACATCAGATCTGTTTAGATTAATATATATAGGTATATAGATTGGTCAAATAATTAAACATTAACACTTTCAACAAACCTTAATTTTTTTATTAACTCTTCCAAATGCATTTTGTATTTAAGTCACTCTTCTAAAAAAAAGAAATTATAGGGGTTGACGATGCAGAAAATGCAAAGTCCTGAGTTTGTTTCCTGGTGCCCACCAAAATTTATTTATTCTTCTTTTGAGTTTTTACACTAGAGAGACTATATGATATTTGCATATGTAGGTCTGGTTTATTTCACTTATGAGTATATGTTCAAGATACATCCAGAAAATCTTCTAGTTTATCTTTTTTTTTTTTTTTTTGTCTTTTTGAGACAGGGTCTCACTATGTAGCTCAGGCTGGCCTTGAGCTCACTTTTGTATCCCAGACTGGTCTTGAACTCACACCAATTCTCCTGATCCTCCTGTCTCAGCCTCCCAAATGCTGAGATTATAAGCATGTGCCACCAAGCCCAGCTTAGTTTATCATTCTTTACAGCTGAGTAATATTCCGTTTCCAGCCAACATTTTTAAAATGTCTTTTAAAAATTACCTTTAATGGGGCTGGGGAGATAGCTCCGTGGCACAAGTGCCTGCCTGGCAAGTGCAAGGTCGTGAG
>PVJA010026580.1:0-29496 GCA_004027025.1 Myocastor coypus
GGGGGAGGGAGGGAGAAAGGGGGAGGGAGGGCAGAGAGAGAAAGGAGTAAGTTCCAGGCAAACTGGAGCTTATTTACTGACATAGTTAGCTACTTAGATAGTTGAGAAACCCAAGGACAAAGAAATAAGCTTTGAACAAAGACAAAAAAAAAAGCAGCAATAAAAATGATACTCATTTGTTTCATTCACAGCTAGTCAAGAAATGTGACACTGAAACTTAGGAAGTAAATGCCCTGTTCCAGACGCCTCTGATGTTTCTGGGTGGCAACCTTTTCACTCTCTTCACTCTTTACCTTGTCTTCTCTTGCATATCTGTGTAATAAATAAATAAATAAATAAATAAATAAATGATTCCCACTTTAGCTAAGGATGATGGTTCTGTTGGATTAGGGCTGAACTCAAACCCAGGTTAGCCTAGCTAGCTCTATAAAGACATTGCCTCTAAATAAGGCCATGTTCTGATATTCCGGGGATTACAATTTGACCCATGAATTTGTTGGACACAAATCAACCCATTACAAATGTCAGGCGAAGTGGAAGACTGCTGCGCATGCGTGTCCATCCTAGGCTGTATGTTATTTTAAAAACATATTATAAATTCAAGAAACAGCATATATCCAATAATATTACAGTGCATTACAAAGAGACAGAAATGGCCTTCATTTTTGCTTGCTTTGTTGGTCTTTAAATCTATGGTTTTAGCCCATTGCCTTAAATATAGGAGAAAACATTAATGGGAGACATTTTGGCTCCAGTTCATAGAAAGGCTGGCTAACAGAGCTCTCTCTCTCTCTCTAAGGATTTTTATAATCTTCCCTAACAAAAAAGATGAAAGCGGGAAGATGCAGGACTAAAGAATTCAGCTCCACAGTTCATGCACCACATACCTTGGACTATTTATCCATTCATTATTTATGTACAGAATGTCATTGCCATCCCTTGGCTGTCTCCATGTCACTCCCAAATGCCTGCTCCAGCTTCCGGTGCTGTATGGTCCTCTTGGCAAGACCAAAATGAGGAAGGAGAAAGGGTTCTCAGAGTTTCTGTTTTCACCTCGGAGTCCAACTTCCCCAAAATCCTCACTCACACCTACCTGGGTCTGTAGTCTTCATCTGAGGGAGTGAGGATTCTCTTAAAAGTCCTCCATTCATGAAAGATAGGAAATTGAATATTTGATAGCTCCTATCTTTAGTAAAGGAGAAAAAAAATGCTCTCGTATTGCAAAGAAGAGAGCAGAGATAATGTGTTCCAGCGACAACTCTCCATAAATATTGAATGGATGAACAATGTCTAATTGCAGTGACAGAAAGTTAGTGGAGACTCCACGTGATCGCTCTTCCCTTAGTATTACATATTTGACACTATAGCAAGTCAAAGAACAAATAGCTTAAACAGCACTTCCGGTCTAATTTGATTCTTAATTTAAAATTTCTGGAAAAGCAGTGTAAGCAGAGAGTCAAGAATGACACAAGATATTGTATAGCAAAAAAAAAAAAAATTAGAGAGAAGAGTAGCGTGACTTTTCTCATTTTTCTATTGGAGACATCCTCATCATCATGGTCACATTCTGCTTTGCTCTTGCTGATGTAACTTCATAATGTGTGCATGATATTGTGCTAACAGGACAGAAATCTCCTGGAGGTCAAAGGATGGAGTTCTAACAACAGGACCTCAGTCGGAGGTGATTTTTACACCTCAGGAGATGCTGAGAAAAGCCTGGAAACCGTTTTCGTCAGCTCAGGTTGGAATGAGGAGTGCTCTACAGGCTTCTCAGGCATGGAAATTTTGGGACTCCCCAAGAATGTAGAGACTTTCTGCCAAAATGAGTGCCAAGCAGACTAGATGTTCTGGAAATACTTGCCGACCATAACTGAAATTAATGTGATGCTGAAGCTCAGATTTCTGCGAGCACTTCAACGCTGCTGAGAGGGCTTCCATGGGGTGCAAAATTACGCTGGGAAGTTCCGACCGAAATGCTTCAATGAGTCTAGATAACACATCTAGGACAGTTTTACTGAGAACATCTATGAGAGATAACACAGTAGTTTGAAGCACATCCCACCAACAATTTAAGGACATTAGAGAAGAGGCCAGAAAACTATATGGCTGCAGAGGGAGGGGAAATGTTCCACTTCCCTGAAAGATGAGGAATGGAAAAGCGCCCGGGACGTTTGCACCTTCAAGAGCTCTTTCACGGCTGAGCCTCTTGTCCTGGGGAAGCGCAGACATCGCATTCGGACCTCACACTTGACCAAGTGCTACCCGGCATTTTCAGTTTCCGGTAGAGGATGGAAAAGGCTATATCACACGTTCTGATGAATTCTTTCATTCATTGGTAACTTTCTCGAATTGTAAAAAATAAAAGGAAAGGAGTAGAGCGTTGATCTTATTATATAAGCATTTGGCCAGAGGTTCTCCTGAGCCTTTGTAATGGTTCATTCCTAATACGGTACAACTGGATCATCATTACACATACACACCATCTGTTCTCTGATTTCCCTTACATGAATTTTAACTATTTTCATCAGAAGTGATTCACATTATTTTAGAAAATGCCAAGCATTTTTGACGTAGGAAAACTTGTGGACAAGTGCCTTGCCGAGTACTTCAAGACTGAAATTCAGTTAACTCACACTTCTCACACTTTTCTACTTCATTTAAAGAGGACTCTTTTTTTTTTTAGATGCTTCGTATTAGAGAAGTCCACTAACTGCACATCCTACACTTTTGATGTTCTTTTCTTCCTAGCTGTGCTATCTGGATTCAGGAACATATTCAGGATAGTTGGGCTGGTGCCAGTTGGTGAAACTCAGTATCTGAATTTCTAATCATCAGAGATGATGAATTCTACCCCATGCTTTACATTCTGTTCCCTGATGCACATCGAATCTCTGTCAACAACCCTTAGCCACAGACTGACCTTTCTCAACCAACTTGAAAGGAAAAGATAAAGCCGGAAACTATTGCTGTCTGATCATGCTTTGTGTCACAATTTTTTCCAACCCCCCCAAGAAGCCATCATTTTTTAGTTGTGATTGTTATTTCTTATTGCTGTATTCAGTAATCAAGATGTGGGTGAACCGCAGTAGCAAACTCTAAATCCAGTGTGTTACATGACTACTGAGCAGATAAGGAACATGGTAATAATTCATACAGTGTGTTGTACTTTATACCTGCTAGATGTTACTCTAAACACTTCGGATGTGTTGTCTAATTTGTATAATCAAACATTTGCAGAGCCAGGTGTGGTAGTGCATGGCCGTAACCCTAGCACTCAGGCGGCTGAAGCAGGAGGTTCAGTGCTACTTCAAAGCCAGCCTGGGCTACATAGTGAGCCCCTGTCTCAAGAAAACAAAAAGAAAAAAGAAAGAAAAGGAAAATAGCCATTATTTTAAGAAATGGCTATTAATATTTTCAGAAGGGAAATAGTGAGATTTAGTACAACCAAAACAAGTTGTTACTGTTGCTGTTTTTACTCGTCTTTCCTAACAGCTAAGCAAACTCTAATCATCTCAGGTGATACAAAGTCTTGTACATGGTTAGCAATGGTTCTGTCATTGTCTTAAGGGATCTGCCTCCTAAGATAAGATGATCCTGGTCTTTCTCCCTCCCTCAATAGCAAGGGCAAGCATGCCCAATCTCCTGGGAAGTAAAGAAAAAATGTTCTTTAACTCAAGAACAGACTTTAGTAAATTATAAGCTGAAACACGTATGTGGGTGTAAATCCTTGAATTCAAAATGCTGAAGTTATACATTTTTTTCACAAAACCAGTGCTAGATCCCACGGCAGTTACGGAAAAATTTCCAGACATTAGAGTCTGTATTTCATTTTCTGAAGCTATGAGTTAAATAGAACTTGAAGATTATTAGACAGAAAAAGAATATGGTTCAATGTTTTAACAGAAAACTATACAAAAAAGAAATTAATCAATCTACTAAATAGTAATAACATTTATAAATCATATATCAGATAAATGGTTAATATCAGAAATTTCTAAAGAATTTATCCAACTCAACAGCAAACTAAGCTATTCATAAAATGGGAACAAGACTTGATAGGCATTTCTCAATGGAAAGAATACATAGTTCAAAAAAACTGTAAATCAAATCATAATATCACTTCACCTGTAGTAGAATGGCTGTTGTTTAAAGCAAACAATATAACAGCAACAACAGTAGAAGATAATAAATGTTGAGGATATGGAGAAAGTGAGATTTTCATGTGTTATTGGTGGATACTGAAGTTTTGCAGCCATTCAGCAAAGCAGTGTGAAGTTTCTTCAAAATATTGATAACAGAATTATGGTATGATTGATCCATTTTACTTTTGGTTATATATGGAAAATAATGGAAAGTAAGATGTTTAAGAGAAATGTACATACACATCTTCGTGAGTGTCCATTAATAGGTGAACGAATGAACAAATGTGTTGTATTGTGTTTTATGATATTATTTGACCTTGAAAAGGAACAGCGTGCTGAAAAGTGTCACAACACAGATGACCCTTGCGGGCATGGGACTGAGTGACATATGAGCCACGAGGCAAGGGCTGCCTGGTTCTTCTGCTATGACAGATCTAAAGTAGACAAACTTACAGAAATAAAACCTGGAATGGTGGGTGCCAGTGGCGGGAAAGAAGAAAGGAAGTTGTTATTTAGTGGGAATAGAATTTGAATTTTGCAAGATAAAATAGCTCTGAAAACTTGAATAAAAATGTGCCTATACTTAATACTACTGAACTATAATTGAGGAGCTGGATAAGATGTACAATGTTACATAGATTTTTTTATAAGTAACAAAAGCTATTAACACTGATAAAAGAGTTTCCTCCTTAAAAAAAAAAAATATATATATATATATATATATATATATATATACATATACACACACACACACACACACACACACATATATATGCAGGGGCCAGCCAGATAGTTCAGTGGACTAAAGCACCTGCTTAAGCAGAGCACAGCAGCTGGGGTTCAATCCTCGGTGTGCCGTGCTGAGCTATCTGGTCGGCTCTGTTATAATTAACTTCAGTATTACTGGTTATTGGTGTTTCTTTCATAATATATTGTTAACCCTGGGCATGCAGTATATAGATTTATTGTGGTTATGTTCTGTGAAACTCTCACTTACATTTTTTTCTTTTCTTGTCTATGTTAACTAGCTGTCATCAGAAATAACTACTAATGTCAAAGATAATTAAGGAAAATTGTAAGCCGGTGCTCTGTGGGGGAGAAAGGAAAGGAAAGATTGCCATTAGCTTGACAGTTGAGAATAAATAATATTTTGTGTTATTCTATGATCAGTATGACACGGTGTTTAAAGTTAAATATCGTTGCTATGCTAGGTAACTTTGCTACTCCCCTGGGGTTGTAACAGCCAGGGACCTAAGGAGGGCCTGGTGTTAAGGCACTGCTCAAACATTCATCCATTCCTAGTAACTTCACAGCTACTTACACACTCACTAGTCTACAAAGCTATACCTCATTTTGTGAGGACAACGGCAAATCTCTTGAAGATACTGAAAATTGCAAGGTCTAGCTTCCTTTTAAAAATATCTATAAACATACCAGAAGTAAAAATTCCTAAGTATATTTGGTACTAGAAGTAAAAATGGGAAAATAAATTTACCTCTTTTCAGATTGATTATTGAACTCTACGGCAAAGGAACTATTGTGAACTATCTATTATAAATTATTAAACACACCTTGAACAATAGTAGTATTTTGTTAAATTTGATTTGATTTGATTTGATTTGATTTTGGAACCCAGAATCAAACTCACAGCCTTGCGCTTCCCAGGCAGGCTCTGGGAACCCCCAGCCCAGGTTTGTTTTAGACATTGGTTTGTTTGGGAATGGTTTTATCACCTGTGTCATTTCAGTTTTTCTGCTATTGTTCTTTTTAAAACCGAGGCAGGAGAATCTCAAGCATGAGGCACCACTCCCAGCTTCTTTCATAATTTTTTAAAATCACCCCTCAGTGCTAGTCCCTGAAGTCGTGCGCTCCTTGGCCTGCCACAGTGTCTTGACGAGGACACGCTTCTCAACTTCCTTACCTTTTAGGTGCCAGTGCAGGCCATTCCTGGAGGTGAGCAAAACAAGTTAATCTTGACCATGAGGGAAATCATGTACTTCCAGACCGGCCAATGTGGCAACCAGATCGAGGCCAGCGGTGAGCATGGCATCGACCCCAGCAACCCCTACCATGGGGACAGTGACCTGCAACCGGACCACATTTCCATGTACCACGATGAAGCCACAGGTGGCAAGTACACTCCTTGCACTATCTTGGTGGATCTAGAACCTGGGACCGTGGACTGTGTTCAGTCTGGTCCTTTTGGCCAGGTCTTCAGACCAGACAATTTCAGTTTTGGTCAGTCAGGGGCAGGCAACAACTGGGAAGAGGGCCACTACACAGAGAGTGCCAAGCTGGTGGACTCTGTCCTGGATGTGGTACAGAAGGAGGCCGAGAGCTGTGACTGCCTACAGGGCTTCCAGCTGGCCTACTGTCTGGGCGGGGTCACGGGCTCCACTCTAGGCACCCTGCTCATCAGCAAGATCTGAGAGGAGAACCCCGACCGCATCATGAACACCTTCAGCGTGGTGCCCGCCCCCAAAGTACCTGACACAGTGGTTGAGCCCTGCAGTGCCAGCCCTTCTGTCTATCAGCTGATGGAGGACACAGATGAGACCAACTGCAATGACAACGAGGCCCGCACAACATCTGCTTCCTCAGGCTGACCACACCCACCTATGGGGACCTCAACAACCTGGTCTCAGCCACCATGAGCAGTGTTACCACCAGCTTCCACTTTCTTGGCCAGCTCAACGGCAACCCGTGGAAGCTGGCCGTGAACATGGTACCCTTCCCACACCTGCACTTCTTCATGGGAGACTTTGTCCCTCTCACCAGCGGTGGCAGACAGTAGTACTGCACCGTGACTGTGCCCAAGCTCACCCAGCAAGTCTTTGATGCCAAGAACACTATGGCTGCCTGTGACTTCCACCAAAGCGGCTACCTCACTCTGGCCACAGTCCATGAAAAAGGTAGATGAGCAGACGCTCAACGTGCAGAACAAGAGCAATAGCTCTTTCATGGAGCGATCCCCAACTACATGAAGACGGCTGTGTGTGACATCCCACCGCATGGCCTCAAGATGGCTGTCACCTTTCCTGGCAACAGCACAGCCATCCATGAGCTGTTCAAGTGCATCTCAGAGTAGCTCATGGCCATGTTCCAGCGCAAGGCCTTCCTGCACTGCTACATGGGCGAGGGCTTGGACAAGATGAAGTTCACCAAGGCCGAGAGCAACACAAATGACCTGGTGTCTGAGCACCAGCACTACCAGGTCGCCACTGCAGAAGAGGAAGAAAACTTCAGTGAAGAGGCCAAAGACGAGGCTTAAGCCACAGTCCCTGTCACCTCGACCTCCTCACTCCCTGAGCCACATTCAGCTACCTCTTTCTTTCATAATTTGTATGCTGCCTCTATCTCGCTCTTTACATGGGTGTAGAACAGTGCCTGGAACACAGTAGGCACTCAATAAATACTTTTGCATTAGATGTCTTCTTTCTTTACTCTGGCAAACCTAGACCTCTGTCATTCTAGGTGACCCTGCATTTTCTGCTGGCTTTCAAATCTGTCTAGCTCGTATTTCTGTTTTTAGAATCTCTACGAAGTTGAGTCTCTTGCAGATCCCCTTTGGAACCAGCCCGGTGTTGAGAGCCCACAGAAGGACCACCATCGAGAGTCCAAGTGGAAGAGAGGCAGAGAATTATGGTCAGTTTGGAGAAGAACGTAGGGCTTCCCAGGTGGAGATGGTTAAGAAAGGGGAATCCAAGCTTTTCTTTTCATCTCCAGGCATTTCTACCCTCAGCCTGACCAGTAGAATTAAGAACCAGGTATAAAGAGAAGGGAGTGGAGTTTGTGTATGAGTTCCTCAGAAGATTTCCCCAGGAGGCAAAGACGCAGAGGACAGAAGGATGAGGACATGACCATGAGACGTGGCGTGTGCCCTGAGGAGCACAGTCCAACAGAGCTACCCTCGGAGTCCTTTGTTGTGGTCTATGTCCGGGACTCTGCTGAGTGAGCTGGGATGTGAACCAGACGTAATGAGGCCACCATTTTGGCGTGGAGAGGATCAGATGACTGAACTAAAGGAACCACCAGCCTAACAGAGCTAAGTCATCTTCATGAAGCACTTTCTTTGCTTCCATGCTTGCTTTTTGATGAAAATAAATGTATCGCTATTTCATTAGACGTACAGAAGTGATCAGAAGGTTAAATAGGGTTTATACCTTACCAGAAAAGACAAGGATCCCAGAGCTCAAGGGACAGGAGAAACATGGGCACAGCTGAGGGGAGAGTAAAGTTTCTAGGGATCCAAAGAATTGCAGTCCATGCTGATTCTTCTGGGGAGGTATGGTATGCGATATTTATTTCTTTAACATTACAAGGAGGAAAACTTGTAGCGAGTAAGATGGAAGATACGGAATTCCAACAGAACAGATTTGAAAGTTGACTGAAAGCGAATCCCTTGTTATCCCACACAAGTATAGATCAAAAATCAAAGTCTGGCAATATTAAGCATGTTATTTTCTATTCCTCAAGAAAGAAACCTATGGAATAAAGTGCCAAGTGACTATATTTTGGAAACACTATCATTTACAACATATGGGTAAATACTTACAAGCTCCAAACCTGGTGTTAACTCTGTCGACTGAAGCGCATACCTTTGTTATGATCAACAATAATACATATTTGCTCTTCTCTTTCAGCACCACTGTATAAATATGTCCTGTCATTCACAACACACTTTGTGCTGAACAGCGGCTAAAGCCCAGTCTCTAGTTTGCTGACTGCACGGACCGTGAGTGCACTGTCGTGTTCCAGAGGACATAGAATGTTAAATCTCCCCCACATTTTGAAGTTTAGATGGATTTAACTTCCCTTCCACTTGTGTTCACTCCAGCCATGCAGATTCTGCACAACACAATGGAATGTGTGAGGAAAGAGGTCAAAGAGAGTGCATTGTGTAGTGGGGGGAAAAGCTCCAACTGAGCTCCAAGTTTTCAGAGGTGCATTTTGCTTTCCATGTCATCATTCTGGTGAATGCAAACAATCACAAGTTCTAGGGACTACTCTCTTTATAAGGTGAGAAATAGTAAAGTCAACTAATGAGCTCAGTTGCAGAGTTTTGTAGTCCAATTTCTCTAGAAAATGATGTGATATCTGAAGGAAAAAGCTGAAGGACTGCAGCAGAAGTGATTCAGGAAGACAGAAGGCATCTAATATGCACCCTTGAAGTCTGAAGGCTACACCGTGTTGCCTGATTCTGTCTGTCTGGAATGCCATGACCATATTCTACACATCTCTAAGTCACTGGTGCACAAACTCTGCTGGTAATGTACAAGCATATCTTCACTAGAGAAAAAGTCTGTCCCTCAGTTTGTTTTAAATCTATATAATCAATTCCTAAAGTAATATCTAAAAATTGAAAATAGTTCTTTAGAAAAAAGAATTTTAATCAGCATCATTTCTTAATTATAAAAAATTTACCTATGGAACAATCTGAAGCCCAGTCCATACTCCCTAGAATGCCCTTTGGATCACTACTGTTAGCAGATTTATTATACATCAAATATTATGGTTTTGTTTTAGCTTTCTGAACTCTCACAGTCTATGTAAGAGTTCTACAGAGTGAAAATTACTCCACATACCTTGAACATTCCCAAGTTGCGGATGGACTAGATATTTCTGTTCTCCGAAATCCTCGTATCTTCACTCTCCGGTACTGGCCCTGTCAATATCATCCTTTCCTCCTTTGCTTATGAATTCAGTGTTTACATTCACTTACTGGACATCCTTTAATTAAGCACAAATGATGTGCCAGACACTGGGATTCAATCTGGAGATGTGCCAGTTCACAAAACAGAAAACAGTTTCTTGTTCCTTCAGGCTCAACAAGCAAAGCCATATAATGGACAATAGGACTGTCGTTGATAAGTACCAGACAAGGGAAAGCAGTGTCCCTACTTTTTCCTTAGTGGGCTGAAATTGGTTTTCTAAAACAAGAACAAAGGGACAAGTGAAAATTTGCCTCGACGGGATGTCAAGGATCTTCCGAAGAGTATAACAGGAAGATCCAGGCTGGGATTGATAGGCTACTATAGCATATTCACAAGCATAAGAACAATTTCAAGAAATAACAATGTTCTGAGTAAAAAGAGGACAGGGATCAATAGGCTACTTGCTAATAGGCTAGACCTAGGTAAGGTTGGGCCATTCCGGTCTGAGCGCGGCAGAGAGATGCTGTGCAGAGCTTCTTGGGACTTCTTGTCATTTTCAATATTAGTGATGTTTTGCCACAATGCCGTGAGCACCTGCTCTCCCGATACTTAGTGGCCTAAGTGAATGCTTTGAATGAATATTTTGGGTGCCTGAGCCTGCCGCCGGTGATTTGGGCTCAATGAAGCTGTACTGTCTGCTGGTCTCAGGAAGGCCCAGTGGCTTGTCTGCAGGTCTTAGGCCAATGATTAGCTGATCCAAAATAGCATTGCTGTCCCATGTGTCTCACTGCTGTGTAGGCATTCACCCAGAGGAACAAGAGGGGAAGCATAAATGTGTGAATGCTTCTTTGAGTTCTGACAAGAGTCGTATCTGGTAGCTTCGCTTTGTCCGAAGGGAGATGCATGGTTATGTCAGATTCAGATGGGAGATGGAGAAGCAGACGCCCCCTGTCGCAGAAGAGGCACACTGACAGTGCTTGCATGGAAAGGCAATAAGCTGCAAAGTCAGCTGAAATAGCAGGGCCATTACTTCCATTAACTCATACCTCATCTAAATCCTGTTGGGTGCTTGATTCTGTGTTTGCTAAGATGACAATGAGCTTAAACAGAGGAAGATTTACCTGACTTCACGACTTCAGAAGTTTCAAGCAAAGACTAGTTGGTCCTGTCGCTTTGTGTCTGCAGCAGCACGGTAGGCAGAGCCTGCAGCATGACAGCTGGGGACATTCAAGAACTAAACCTCAACAATGAATCTGAGAAGCAGCAGTCATGGCATTACATGGGATCATTCTGCAAATGGATCACCCACGTGCACCCCATTCCTAGGAATATAACACACTTGGTGTCCACATTCTGAAATGTCCTACCTTCTTCTCAAGACTGTGAGTTTATTGGTTGTACTGTGAAATAAATCAGGGAAGGAGAAAGAGAAGGAGGAGGAGGAGAAGGAGGAGGAAAAAGAAGAAGAAGAACAAGAAGAAGAAGAAGAAGAAGAAGGAGGAGGAGGAGGAGGAGGAGGAGGAGGAGAAGAAGAAGAAGAAGAAGAAGAAGAAGAAGAAGAAGAAGAAGAAGAAGAAGAAGAAGAAGAAGAAGAAGAAGAAGAAGAAGAAGAAGAAGAAGAAGAAAAGAAAGAAAGAAAGAGGAGGAAGAGAAGAAGGAAGAAAAGAAGAAATTAGAATCAGAAGGGAAATATAACTGTGCATATTGTAATAAGCCTTAGAAAACATATTTCTTGCAATTTCACCTACATAAACCAGTACTAGCTGACCATAAAGAATGTTCCAAACCCAGCATAGAGCTCTCAGAAATCTGCAGGGACATCTCCAAGAGGAATTACTCGGTAAACATTTCATCTGAGAGACTGTACTAAAGGGAGATTTACACAAACAAGGGAGAGTTTGGAAGAAAAGCATAAGGGATGAAAGAAAATACAGAAAACTAAACAACAAACAAACTAATAAAAGAAAAGTATCAATTATTAATTCTAAGGAAAACACAAAGTTGTGCAGGAAAATATTAATGAAAGCATCCTGTGAGCAGCATTTATTCTGCTGTGGTCTCATAAAAATCTTTGCAGGATATGATAAGAAAAGCATCAGAAAAAAAATAAGAATAGGTCAATTGACCTCATAATTTTAAAATTCTGCATATCAAAAGACACAGTCAACAGACAGGAAAAGGTATCCACAGGATGGAAGAAAATTTGGTAACGTATGTCTTTTATTTATTTATTTATTTATTTATCTATTTATACATAGGATCTCGCTGAGCAGTTCAGGCTGGTCTTCAGCTCACTTTGCAGCGCAAGCTGGTCACAAACTCACAAGGATCCTCTTGCCTCTATCTACTGAGTGTTAGAATTACAGGCGTGTGCCTCCACACCTAGCCTGCAATCATATGTCTTATAAGCAATTAATACTCAAAAATATACTAAATGTGGTAGTACAATCTGTAATAACATCTACTCAGGAGGTTGAAATAGAAGTCCAAATTCAACCATGGCAATGTAGCCAGACCATGTGTCAAAGCAAAGCATAAGGGCCAGCCAAATAGCTCAGCAGATTAAAGTGCCTGTAAACAGGAGCAGGGGCCAGGGTTCTATCTGGGCCTGCTGTGCCAGCCTCGTGCCTGGGGTGTGTTGAAACTGAGATTGAGACTAACCGTGGTAGTGTGCACCTGTAATTCCAGCTCTTGGGAGGCTGTAAATAGGTAGATCAGCGTGAGTCTGACCTAGTAGTGAGACCCTGAACATCCTGTTGACCCTTCCCTCCCACCCCAAAGAAAGGCATAAAGAAAAAAATAAAGTAGTTCAGAAAAAGATCCTGGGTCTAATCTCCAGCATCATGAGAAAAATCCAGAAATACAAGAATTCCCACAACTCATTATCAAAAAGCTAAATTGAATTTAGAAATGATCAAAGACCTTTAATAGGTATTACCTGAAAGGAAGATACACAGCTCGCTAAAAATACAGATGATCAACATCACTCATAATTAAAGAAATGCAAGTTAAAACTATGATAAAAAGAAATCCTAAAACCCATTAGGATAGCTATACCTCAAACGCACCATAAAATGATAAGTGTTGGTTGGGATGTGGAGAAACTGGGGCCCCTGTGAGCTTCACATCAGAATGGGAAGTGGCACAGCTCTTTGAAAAACAATGCAGTGGTTCCTTGAAAAATTGAAAGTTGACCTAGCAGTTTCATCTTGGTCAGTTCCAAAAGTTGAAAGCTGCGTGTTAAACAAATGTTCATATCACCATTATCATAGCAGCATTATTCACAGTACATAAAAGATAGAATGAGGGGCTGGTGAGATAGCTCAGTGGTCTAAATTGCCTGTTTGGGCAAGCTGAGGCGAGCGCAGGGACCACAGTTCAATCTGCGTCACCACGTGCAGTGCTAGCCCTTCCCTGAGGATGCACTGAGCCAGTCCCCCCCACCAAAAAAAGAAAACATAGTAGGTGTCTGTGGACGTAGTAGGTGTCTGTGGACAATTGAATACACAAATGAAAGGTGGAAGATGCATAGAGTATTGCTCACTCTTGAAAGGAAGGAAATTCTGATAGCTGCTACAGCATGAATAAGGCTAGGTGAAAGAGCCAGGTCCTAAAGGACAACTAATATAACTCTAATTTGTTGAGATGTCTAAAGTGGTTGAATTCATGGAAACAGAAAGTTGAATGGGGACTGTCAGAGTCCGGGGGGTGGGAGCTGGGAAATTACTGCTCAGTGGATGGAGTTTCAATCAGAGAGGGTGAAATGCTCTGGAGGTGAAAAATGGTGCTGTGTTCACAACAAAGAAAATGTATTTACTCCCGCTCAACTGTAAGTGGCAAGAAGGTAAATGTCATGTGCATTTTAGCACAATTAAAATAACCTTTAAAACTTAAAAAGTAACATGCTAAATACTGTGCCAAGTGATTTTTATGTAGATTCTTCCCTTCCCTTCCTGTCTCTTTTCTTCTCTCTCTTCTCTTTTCTCTCTTTTCTTCGGTGTCTCTTTCTTGCTGTCTCTCTCAATCATGATAAGTCAGATAAACGTTGCTATCATCTGATGTTTTCAGTTTTGCTTTCGAGAAAACTGAGACTTGATGTCGTACAAGAAGTAAACATCGGGAGGTGAAACCTCACTTTTGATTCCAGAACCCAACGATTTAGATAATATTATATAATTGCATTATTCTGAAGTGTCCAAAATCTTACCCTTAAGAAAAGAATTGTTTGAGAGATATAAATGAAAGAAAAGAAAAACAAAGACATAGTGAACACTATATCTTTATTATGAAATTCTTTAAAATAAATGTCAAGGCCCACGAACACTTCCTATAAATGAAGTATTCAGTGAAAACCTCAAAAAAAAAATGTAGACTGGTATTGTTGAAAGCCTGCTCTCCTAAATGCTTTGTCTTTGATCAGTAATTCATTTGCATAGATGGCTTTTGTATGTCAATCTTCGTGATGTGTGGCAATGCATATTTTAGAATGTGACATGACATACGTCTTCTTTTCACAAGCCCCCACGCACAGCAGCCTCCACTGTCTTTAATAGCAAACAAAGCATATTAACAAAATAATGAAAGCCCAGTTTGGGTCCAAACCAGTTAGAGTAAACATTCAAGCCTTACAGACCCTCTACCCAGGGTAGTTCAGCCAGCCTGCCATATCGATTGCTCCCGCACTATGGTTAAGATTTGCATTCATTCCCCAAAGTGTATCCTGAGCACTCTCTTGCTGGGTTTAAGGCATGATGGGAACAAGACACAAACTCACAATCAAGCAGGAAAGTAGACCATAAACAGCAAATACACAGCAGGAGAATTACATAGGACTTGTGCATCAGATATCTACTTAGAAGCCTAGAACACGTGGTTTCATTAAAAGTACAGGGAAATCCTTTCTGTGAAAGTATTGAAGCTCCCTCTGATATGCTGAGAAGGACGAGGAGACTTGGGCACCATGTCCTCGTGGAGCAAAATGCTCAGGGTGAGTAGGAGCCAAGCTACTCAAATGCCTTAACAATTGAGAGATTACAAGAAGGGATTGTCGTTTTCTCCTTTATTGTTGAAATGTAAGAGCCTCTTTCCTGTTTCAGTATAGACTAAGTCAAGATTCATTAAATACTAAGGCTCCCCAGTGCCTAGACTCACTGCTGCTATCTGAAATCCAGGACTCATGATATCTTTAGGTGTAAAGAACGTTCAAAGTGACTGGTCTTCCCTTACCAACAGTGATGTCCCAAGCTCCTCGGGCAATGAGAACAGCCAAGTCTATTTCAGGAAAGCCAGCATGGCAAGGTTCTCCAAGAGAAACAGCAGCCTACCCAGGAAAGCCAGCAGCTCAGCAGCTCCCAGCAGTTTCTAAACCTCTGCCTATCCGATCTGCCTCTCACATAGTCGGCAACAATCCTCCAGTGAGTCTCCCACACCCAGAACCCACCACACTGGTTCTATTCAGCTGGGTGTTAGAAGTTAGCTACCATTGTCAGTCTACCACAGGGGCTTGGACACTAAAGTAAAGGACGTGGTAGAGGTGAGGGAGGGCTCACCATAGGCTGTGGTGAGTGTGAGCGTTCTCAAGATTCCCAAACTCTGCTTTTAACTTATTTTTTTTTAAAAGTTTCTTTCTCTTCAAATTTGAGTATGTTTTGTTAACTAAACATTCTATTCCTTTCTTTAACATCCTATTCCTTTCTAAACATCCTAGTTACTCATATTTGATAAATATAATAAAAACAAATGTAATCAGTAACCAAATCTTTAATAAAGTTTCAGCAATAACTAATATGAAAATTATTTGCTTGTTTTTCAGTGTCGACCCATATTCTTGCAAAGCCTCATATAACATTTCTCAGATGTCTCCATTCATTACATATAAAAATATGCAATTATAGATGTCAATCCTGTGAAATATAAAAGAGGTAGCCCAAATCATTTTTCTAGTTTTCATTTCTTATAAAATTTTAGTTGATCTGTAGGCTACTTTTCAAGTTTACCCATTGTTACTTAATGTGATAGGCACACTAACATACACAAATTGACTTCACTGGAACTTGTGTCATGAAACAAATGGATTTTACTTGATAATGAAGCTAGAAAGCAGGTGACCATGCCAACAAAAGGAAAAGAAAGGGCCAATGTGCTGAATGCCATGACAAGCCAGCCACTAGCCACTCACTGGGAAGATACATCAGGCACTTCAGCAAGCGGCTGTGTGACTCTCTCTATCCTCTCAGCAGCTCCTCACCTACAGGCAATGGCTCAGGATCAAGTCGACCTGTGAAGGCACCAAAGGGAAATGAGAAGAAAGGAGTAGGGAGGCAGCATAATTGCCCCTGCTGTCACCTGTGATTAGCTGAATCCCTTGACAGAGAGCACAGCTCTTCTCCTGGCTTGTCCTTCTCTTCCTCTCTCTTCCCATATCTCAGGTCAGCAAGAAGAGGAAGACATATATCTGTTATGGTTTATGTCTAGTTGTCCCCCCAAAGCCTCGTGCAGTCATGGGGCGGGGCCTTCTATAGATTGAGACTTGACTCATCAGTCACTGGGATTATATGATTAAGTACTGATCTAGAGTTTGAGACTTGATCCATGACCCCTGGGGTTATGTGTTCTAAGTACTTCTGGGAGTAGGGGGGTAGCCTAAGGCGGATAGGCTAAGGTAGAGAGCCTGATGTAATTTAAAAAGAGAGACAGAGAGAAAGACTCACGCTATTGTTGTCTGCTGCCCTGGTTGGTCCATTGCCTCTGTTATGAATGTTGCTATCCCACCGCCATGAACTGTTGCTCTCTGCCACGTGCCTCTCAGCCTTGGAGTCAGCCACATATGGACTTAAACCCCCAGTAACTGTGAGCTAAATAAATCTTTCCTTCCTTCATTTTGGGTGTTGGGTATTTGTTCCAGCAATGAGTGAAAAGTAGCTAAGACAATCTCACAAGCCTGTACCATGCCTGGTGTTCCATCATCTTTTTCTCATATCCTTTTTAATCATCTCTTTAGGAAACCCACAAAAATTATTTTAATATTTAATATGTATCTATCTACTACTTATAATATCTTTACCTGAAGTACTCATAATTAAATTTTTTCTGATGTTTTCCCTTTTTCTCAAATATTTTGATAACTACAATGCCCTAAATTTAAAACAACAGTATAAAATACTGGCAAATTATGATGTTCTCAATTTGCCTTTGTAGATGTTCTTTTATATTGATTATTGAAAAAGCCATAAGATTGGTAAAATAATTGTCACTATCGCTACTTTATGATGTAGAAAATGAAGGTATAGACAAATTAAGTCATTGGAATCAAGTCAGTATCTAAACTGAGGACTCCTTAAGCATGTGATTTATACTTGGAAAACCCCCCAAAAAAACTCCACCAAGAAGCTGCTAGAATTAATATGCAAATTCAATAGCATGGCAGGATACAAAGTCAACACCCAAAGGTCAATAGCATTCTTCTACACAGATAACAAATACACTGAGGGAAATTAGAGGAAACAATACCTTTTACAATAGCACCGCAGAAAATGAAATACTTAGGAATTAATCGAGTTAAAGAAGTAAAAGATCTTTTCAATGAAAACTGCAGTACTTTGAAAAGATAGATCGTAGAGGATTTCAGAAAATGGAAAGATATTCTCCTAGATAGGGAGAATAAACACTGTCAAGATGGCCACACTCCCTAAATTATTATACAAATTTAATGCAATCTCTTCCTTGAACTATGACACTGAAGCAAGCTTTAAATAATTGAGGAAACCTGGACTACAACCAAAAAATAAGGACCATAAAGCTATTGATAGTGTATCTATGTCAGAGGTCTGCACAGTATGACTGATTAGCTAAAAATGCTGGTTTCTAGCTTCTGTTTATACAGAATTGGACCACAGGCACCCGTTTTCATTTACTCATCATCTATGGCTACTCCTGCTGTACTTCACCGTATGACCCAGAAAACACAAATTGTTGCTCATCTGGAACTTTCTTGAAAATAATTTCTGATTCTTGATCCAAATAATAAGTGAAAAATTTTCTCCCAGTTGCATAACTGTGATGTCCAAATTAAATTAATTATATAGACTGAAGTCCTTTCCAAAGAGCAATAAAGATTCAATCATTTAAGGCCTATTTTATTAAAAACCATCAGTGAGAGTCTATGAATGGAGCTGGGCAACTGCAAGGGAGTTTTGATATTAAATTAATCAATCAACATTGCAAATTATGTTTATTCTGGAAAGCAATGGCAGATCTTGCCTAGCTAGGTTATATTTTTACAAATTAATTTTAAATGATATTCTGAAAATCAATTAATTTCAAAGAAATATGAGAAGCAAAAATACTTTGATATTTTTCTACCATCAGAAAATATGCCAAGGGGGCCCAGTGGGATGGCTCAGTGGTCTAAAGTGCCTGCTTGGGGAAGCTTGGGCAGCTTCAGGGACCGCGGTTTGATCCCCGGCCCAGCCCTGCCTTCGGGGCGGGCTGAGCCGGCCATAAAAATGAATGAATAAACCAACAACGGTTCTGAAACAAGAATGAAAATAATAAATAAAATAAAAAATTCTTAAAAAATTTTTTAAAAAAAGAAAAGAAAATATGCCAAGTGCAAAACTCTCTAAAAGCTTATTTCACTGACATAGAAGCATTTTCCAACAACTGATGAATGCATATGTTTTCACTTCTTTATTTCTATAACATATTTCTCACTTTTTTTCAGGTATAAACACAGTGGCTTGCCGGGCGTGGTGGCGCACGCCTGTAATCCCAGCACTGGGGAGGCTGAGGCAGGAGGATCGGTGCGAGTTCGAGACCAGCCTGGGCTACGAAAGTGAGCTCAAGGCCAGCCTGAACTGCATAGTGAGACCCTGTCTCAAAAAGACAAAAAATAAAATAAAATAAAATAAAAAATAAAAATTAAAAATTAAAAAAAAAAAAAAAACACAGTGGCTTACAACTGCATTCAGCATATTTTCAATTTTTTTTTAAACCTCACTATTCTAAAAATTTTGAATTTTTGAAAATAAATAGCATCAGGGAAATTAGAAAAGCGTTGCTTTTTGTAAGGCTTCTGGAAGCCAGGAATTAGAGAGAGCAGCTCTACTTTTCATATATCCCACGGTTCCCTAGAAGAACCATGAATCAAATGGCTCAGGAGCATGAATATGGCACCCTCACTGGCCAACGAGAAAATCTCACATTTCCAGACACAGGAATTAACCTATAGGTGAGCCTGTTACCCAACCAAGGCCAAATCTGATTCTCTTGTGAGAAACGGATACTGATATTATTAGGATAAGAGTTTATAGTCTTGGTGACTTTTGAACTCTTAAAAAGAATTTGTCACTTACAACTGAGAGAATGTAGGAATTCATTTATTGGACAACTATGTCTTCAATGCCCAATATGTATAAATGGTTAAAATCTAGTAGCCCCTACTAACATGAAGGAACTACTTAGGTGTATGTACTAAATCAACTTTTCCATTGCTATAGCAAACTGCCTGTTATCCATAACTTAGTAGATTTCATCTGACTTAGTTTCAGAGGAGTCTGTCCCTGGTTAGTGGGCTCCACGGCTGAAATATCATGATGGAAGTGCATGATAGTGCTGCTGGGCAGCAATGCAGGGAGACAGTGCCAGACAGGAAGGAGCCAGGGACAATGTGGTGCCCAAGGTGACACCTCCATGATCCACCCAGAAGTGAGCTTTACTAATCCCCTAAGTGGTTTCCAAGCCAGTCAAGTTCGCACAATGAAGGTTATAATCACCACAGTGCATAAGAAGACAGAAGAAAGGAATTCTAGTTAGGCTGATGAAACACGTGATTCAGAAAATAATATAACATGATAATATAGTTTAGTGGCACAGTGATGGCTGAAAAACATGCATTAATTCAATTATTCAACAAATAGCTATCAATATTCTACATTCCTGGTACAGAGCAAATAATAGAGGGAAAGATGAGATATTGTTCCTTTCACTAGAGAAATTACAGTCTAATCAGGAGGATATATATTATTAAAATAATCTCACGAAGATAATAAACAGTTGAAACTGCCAAGCAACTGAAGGAAAGGCAGATGAGGCCACAAAAATGAGCACACGGACTGAGCTATGGTAGGCCAGTCAGTGTGGGAAGAGAAAATGCTGAGTTGGCCAAAGGCTGGGAATTCTGATGTTCAGAGCTAAGGCTGGAAGTAGGGTGCTGTGGCTTGTATCTAAATGCCCCCCTGCGGTCTCAGGCAGCCATAGGTGGGGCTTTGTCGGAGATGCTTGGATCTTGAGTATGTAATGCGTAAATGAATTCATGGTCCAATGCTAGGCTCAAAAGGCACTCAGATTAAGGGTGTGAGGGCCACCTGCCCTAGAAACCTGGAAGAGATAAACGGAGCAGAAGTGCACTGTTAAGGTCCCTTAATCAATGTAGAGTATTGATAGCTCGAAGATAGTGTTGCTACCTTTTGCCCACCGTCAACTGCTTCTCTTCTGTCCTGCCTCCCTGCCTTGGAGCCAGCCGGTTATGGACTGAGACCTCTAAAAACTATGGGCTGAGACACGCCTCTCTTTTTTTAACGTTGAGTGTTTCCTACTTTGTCTCAGCAATGAAAAAGTAACTAGGACATAGGAAGAGCAACATCCTTCTGGTCATGATAAATGCAGAGACCTAGCAAAATATCAGTCTAGGTCCGCTGCCCAAGGATAACTATGGGTAGTACTCTTTTCTCAGACTAACTAGGTGCTAACTCAATAGTTGACTCGCTTGCACACCAAATTAGTTCGATGAGAAGAAAGATTTGTACTAATAGTGTTTAGACAAGATATCATGCCTGCATCTTGTACTCTGAACAACTACTATGAAGACAACAATATGCAGTGCATAACTCCTTCTAACTGTCCTACTAATTTGTTTTGAAACTCTCTCATTGCTATTTCTTTCTCATTAAAATTAATTTAAAAAATCAAGCTAACTGCAGTGCTATATCCTAGATTAGATCTCAAAATAAAAAAGTAGTTGAAATATTTATGAAATACCAAAAAAAGTCTAGAAATTTTTCATAGTAACAAATCAAAGCTAATTGATTGGCATCATTAATTTGTTAGAGGAACCAATGTATCTTACAATAATATAAGAGGTTCACATTGAGGCAAACTGGGACAAAGTTATCTAAGGAATCATCTGTGTTAGTCAGCTTTCTATTACTGTAATGAATGCCTGAGGCACTTTGCTTAAAGAGAAAATGTCTGCTTCAGTTCCTGACTTCAGAGCTTCTCATCTGTAGATGGCTGACCCTTTTCCTTTGGTATTGTTATGAGGTAGTGCATCATGGTGAGAGCCCATGGCAGAAAAGGCTGCCTATTTCATGATTTCTGGGAATCATGAGAGACAGGAAGAACTCAGCCTCAATACCCCCTTGGAGGGTACAACAATTGGTCATCCTAAGCTCCCCTCTAGCCCTCCACCTTCAGTTATCCATGACCTCTCAATAGCACCAAGCTGAGAACCAACCCTTTACTACATGAGTCCCTCAGGGGCCTTTAAAATAAAAACAGTGGTGTTATCTACCCTATCTTTGCAACTTCTTATAATCTAATCATAGATTTCCATTCTTCTTAAAATGAAAAGCCAGATGTCTTAGCTTTTTCTATCTCTACCTCTTCTGCCTGTGTTGCTGTGATTATTGCTAATAATTCTGAAATATTTTAGAGTTGCAAAGAAGATTCAAACATAAGTGTTTCGGGAATAAACGTCTATATTTGTACTCTAGTCTCTATGCTCATAAGAGCAAAGACTCTTAAGTGTGGTAAGAGATCCCTATTCAGAGTAAAGCATCACCTTCAGGATCCTTAATTATAGCCCAAGCACCACTTATTCCTTCAACATAAAATACAGCAGAACTAGTAAAGGGTGTTGTATGAGCCAAGGCATAGTCTCAAGGTTGGGAGACTTTGGAGACCTCCAATCTAGAACAGATCTCAGAAGCACACCTGGCACGTACCCAACGCTCAAAATCTATTAGTAAATGAAAGGAATAATTGAAACATAATAAATCTCAAATTCCTTACCTGCAAAATTGTCCTAATAATAAGTAACTGGGAGAATTGTGCACATTTTGAACTATAGTGCTCAGTTCAGGACTAGGCTTACAAGCAAGCATGAGAGAAATTACAATTATGGGGCAGGGGCAGAGACCGAGGAAAAAGCCTATATCACTCCTATTTATTTCTCTACAATGAACAGTGCATTTCCATTAATTAGCAATCTAATTATGTATTGGCACTTTAAAATGATATATGTATGATATGATTATTTTTGTCCCTTGTGAATAATTCACTCTTGTGGCTCAAGTATACAACATACTACCTACTCAATAATTATCAGACATACTGTTTATTTAGTTCTTGCCTGCAGAATATTTCTCAGGATATAGAACGTTTCACTCTGGGCACTTGATCTCCAGACTGCTCCTTCCCAATCTCCTGCTGGAGATCTCCTTTCCTCTTCAATGACAGCGACAGTAAGGGAAAGCCACTGGGCCTCCCTGGCCCCCGATGGAATTCACTGACTGCAGTACCAGGACTCGTCATGTCCCAACTCTGCCTTGTAAGTGCTATAGCTTCTACCAAGTGCTGAGAATGAATGAAGGACCATTTCGGTGAGCTTCACAAGAAGAAAAGGCTGCCTGTGATGGGAATAGCTCGGCTCCAGGACAAGAGGCAGCAGCTGTGGGTGGCTTTCAGTGACTTGGCTTAGATGGTCAGGAAGACCGAGAGGCATAAATTGTAAGGCTGGTTTGGGAGCCAGTTAAGCTCTTGAAGTGGAAGCCTGGTAGATGGAAAGGACTGTGATTTGTTGCTGCCTGGTAGGAATATGAGTCAGGCTCCTTGGAAGCTTCAACCCTGCTTAATTTACCTGTCAAGAAGTCTGATGGATTTATCCACAGAGTTTTTAAATAGAAGATCAAACTTGGCTCAGTGAAGCTTTACCCTTCAGGAGGGAACATAGCCATCTCTCACCCAGATCGATGTGGCTAATTCAGAGTTCTTGGGCTCCTCCCTATTGAGATCTCTATCGCCGCTGTGTAAATATAATTACATGGAATGAAACTTAAAAGACTGCCCATTGTACCATTGTATGCCTAGTCTGGCTCCCAGCGAGGCCTCCTAGAAGCCAAGGCAACAGCCACCCAGGTTGGCACTCCTCGGTGCCTGCCTCCCACGGTGCGGTCAGAGCTGGCGATTCAACAGGGCTGGGGAAACAAGCCAAGCATGCAGGCAGGGACCCTCAGCGCCGCTCCCGGCCTTGCCACAGTTGCGCATCCCTCCTGCGCCCACGCCCAAAGCTCGCTCTGAGTCGTCCTTGACTTTTTGACTAGAAAGCATACTTTGGGGGAAGAGATTAAGAAATAGGCAACAGGACAGAAATGATCGTCCTACTAATTTCGGACAGTTTTTTGAAGAAAGTAGTCAATGCTTCAAATTTTTGCTTTGACCCCTTTTAGATGCTTCTATCTGTAATCTGAGCAACTGCATTGAATTCAGCAACGTGCAACATGACAGCCACTGTTGAATGCCTGTCGTCTTTGTATTTTTAAATTGTGTATCATTTCTAATGTCTTGTGGATGACTTTGTTATTCTCTTTAAAATGAATTTTAAAATTAAAAACAAAGAAATAGGCAAATCTTTAAGATTCTTGGTCTCTCTTGACTGCTTTTCCAGGAGAGAGAAAGAAGCAATATGAAATTCTAAGGGCATGATAACAAGAAATTGGCAATACCTGGACCACGCTGTCCAAGGACAACTGAAGAATCCAGGGTGGAGTCATTAGTCGATGTTGCATGGGATGATTGGATTCTTGATGCTATACAGTGTAAGTTCTTTGCACAAAGGTTTTGTACATAAGGAAGGAAACAACAGAAGGGAAGGGAAGGGAAGGGAAGGGAAGGGAAGGGAAGGGAAGGGAAGGGAAGGGAAGGGAAGGGAAGGGAAGGGAAGAGAAGGGAAGGGAAGGGAAGGGGCTGGAGCAAAAGGAAGATCCAAGAGGGCTGGCCAAATGACTCAACCGATTACAGTGCCTGCAAGCAGGCACAGGGGCTGCGGGCTTGATTCCCAGGCTTGCTCTGCCGGCCCCGCCCCTGGGGCATGCTGTGATGGCAATTGAGACTGGGCGTGGTGGCGCAGGCCTGTAATCCCAACTCTTGGGAGGCTGTAAACAGGCAGATCACTATGAGTCCAATCTAGTAGTGAGACCCTGAATACCCTGTGGACCCTTCCCTAAAAAAAAAGGAAGAAAAACACAGAATCAAGATATATTATGTACACACACAAATTTCCTATGATGAGTGTATCAAAGTGTGTAACAAAGTGGGTGTGGAGCATGCGCCTCTCCACCCAGCACTTAAGATGCTGAAGCAAGAGCGTGGGTGCGAGTTCAAGGCCAACTTGGGCCACTTAGTGAGTTCCAAGCCTGCTTGGATTACATGGTGAGACCCTCACTGAAAAAGAAAATGAACTAACAAACAAACAAAATAAAAGACAAAAAAAAAAAAAATTAGCTTTTGAAGGAAAAGATTTATTTAAAGAATATTTATTTAAAGAACAAAATATAACTTTGTATGTCAAGACATAAATGCATTCAATATGATTTCAATATTTTATTTGCTAGTAATAATGTATAATTCCATTTCATCCAGAAAAACTGGATACAGAAATTCTCTTATTTACTGTAATTTTAAGTTTGCCTTTTTCAAAAATGGTTTCTTTCCCCAAAACAGAAACAAGTAATTAAATTCAGTTTCTCATGGTTGAAAAAAAATACTGAAAACAAAATATTTATCTTCATATGGTTGCTATGTGACCTTTGAAGATTTACATTGGTATAATATGAGATAATTCACACTCACTTTTATCTTCTTTAAGCAATAAGTAAGTAGGTTAAGGGTTTCTATACAGTTTATATATTTAAATGTTATATCAATAAAGCATATGGTCTATAACATAAACATATGTACTTAACATAATATAATTACTGAAATAATTTTTAATGAAATGCAAGAACTGAACTGATTTTTTTCTTTAACCATACCATTACGAGAACTCATAATGAAAAAAATTATTTGTTTGTTTGTTTTTTGAGACAGAGTCTCAACTGTGTAGTTCAGGCTGGCCTTGAAATCACAGTGATCGTCCTGCCTCAGCCTCCCTAGCACTAGGACTGTGTACCATAATGCTTGACTTATAATGGAAAATACTGTGCTATCATTTGAGTGTACTTGTCCCCCTAAAGCCTCATGTAGTCACGAGGTGAGGACTTCTAAAATTTGTGATTAACTCACGATGCACTGGGATTATGGGTATTAGCACTTCTGGGATTATGGCTGTGTGTACTTTCCCCAGAGAGCCTGGGGAAAGCTCTACGGCAGAGAGCCTGAATATAATATAAGAGAGATAGAAAGACAGACTTCCTCCCTGTTGCCACTGTTGCTGCCACTTCTCCCTTGTCTCCTCTTACTCTTTGCCGCTGTCGTGAGCTGCCACTCTCTGCCCTGTACCTCCCTGCCTTGGAGCTAGCCAAGTAGGGACTAAAACCTCCAGTAACTGTGACCTAACTAAACCTTTCATTCCTTCATTTTGGATGTTGAGTGTTTGTTCCAGCAACAAGAGGAGATTAATTGGGACATACTGATTACATTGTAATAAAATCTTATAGCCAAACAGACAGAAAATTGAAAAACAAATGACACGACTTGAGACACATTGCTAGTATATTTCCTGTACAATTAATGTTGCAGATCACTGACAAAACATAAACTAGGAACCACAGTCTAAAAATAGCACAGAAAGGTGAATTGTCTCATTCCCTAAAAGAGCACAAAGAGCCCACATATTGCAGAACACACGCATTCACCAATAATAATTTTTAAAAGTCAAGACTGAATGAGTATAAATGGAACACTGCAAACACACAGGGTCAGTGAATATTCTGTCTCAGTTCTCTCCACACCTTGCTGAAAGACGTGTATGCTTGTGTGTTGCTGGAGAGCACTTTGTAAACCCACGGGAACTGAGGGATGGCCAGCGAAGGCCTGCTGCCTGCCTGGTGAGAAACAGCGCAAAACAGTATCGATAGTGATTTGACTAATTGTCTCTGTACAGCAGTATCCCATGACACACGGAGGATAAATGAGTGGTCTTTTAGAATGTCATTAATCTACTGCTTCCGAGGCAGGTGTATCTGTAAGGTTCTAATAAAAAAAAAATCAACTAAGAAACATCAGGCCTCAGTTTTGCTCAGAGAGACTGGCTAAGAGACAGTACTGGACTACAGCACTCTGGGTTGTGGAGGAGGAAGCTCACCAAGTTCAAACTCAACCTGGTCAACTCAGTGACACAAGACCTGTCTCGAAATTTAAAAAGAGGTCTGGGATGTAGGCCAGTGCAAGGGCCCTGGGTTCAACTCCTAGTACTGCAAGTTAATTAATTAATAAGTACAAAGCAAGAGAAAAAATTGAAAACTGCTACTCACTGAAAATATTAAAGAAGTCTAGCAATGTTGAATGGAAATGCCATATTTCTCTTTTTTTCTGTCATGGGCCAAGATCAAACATATCTGCGTTTCTACTGGATGACAAATTTATATTTATTGATGGAGTACATTAAGGTATATTTACTTATCTTCCAGCAGAGACAGATTTTTTAAAATTAATTTGTTCTTTGAAGTGTTATCTAGCTTTTATGTCTTAATTCTTATTTTTTAGGATATGACACAAGATGTTATTGTGGGACAGAGTATTATAATTTGATACATGTACATATACCAGTGTGTAATCATCAAATCACAATATTCAGCATTTCATCTCTTCAAATATTATTCTATTTGGAACCTTGAAACTCATAAATTGTTTTGAAATGTATGACGAGTTGCTGTTGATCATAGAAACCATGTCATGGAACACCAGAATGCCTGTTTATTGCTAAGGACACTGAAAATCTCAATACGCCACTTTCTAACATTTGAGGATAGATCATTGAGCTCTCCTTTCAACTTTATCTCCAGAGAAGAAAAGTTTGCATGGCTGTTATTTCTCTACTTGTGAATTTTCTTACATTTTAAAGAAAGCATTCATGCATGTGAGAAAATACAGTGCATAGGGTATTTATTGAGTCTATGGCACTGCACAGAGTAAAGGATGTAGACCCAGGCAAGTATAGGGGAACCGGTAAGCACAGTAGTCCACATCGCCTGGCTTGGAAGATGAGTCTTCGGAACAATCATAGCGTGTAGTAGCAAGCACATCCAGGGCCAGGTCTTAGTTTCTTATCCCCTTCATCACTAAGAAGAACCAGGGCTCCTTGAGAAGTAGCTAAACTTAGGAATGGAGCAGGAAATATAAGGAGCAATCCCAGAGAAGCTGCTTGTGCCTTCTTACTGTGATTAGGGTGTGATTTGACTAAAACATTACTCATTTAAGGATCAAGTTCCATTCCTGAAACTACCTGGTTACACGGACTGGTTGCTAAATGAGGAAATGTGTGCACATTATGATACTCAGAACAAAGAAATGGTCCAAGGAAATGCCAACCCGATGACTTCACCTTTGTGCTCATAACCATTTCAGGCAGTATTGTGATGCATAATGGACATAAAATTATTGTACAGTAAAATCAGCATAAATCAGGTTATTGATGCTGTACACTTTAGAATGCCACAATACAAAGCCATTACCAACTGAAGCCCCCAAGCCTGGAACAGCACCATGAGCCAAAATAAACCTCTTTTTCACAAAGCATCCCAGCCTTAGTTGTTTTATTACAGCAATGAAAATTAGATTGATGCAGCAGCATCCAACAGACGGATGCACACGGTGTCAGGCATGTCTCAAAGGGAACAGGACCTCATGGAGCCGGTTCCCGGTAGCTGAAGCTGTAACACTGATACTCCATTTTAATTAAAGATTCAGTGACTTACTACACACAAAGCATTGAGGATTGCGTGTGGTCTATGTTCAAGATAGTGTCTGTTACAAGTAATGATTTGTGCCACTTAGAGGACTTTGAGAAATCCCTGAAGACATTCAAAATACAAGAACACATTCCTTCTAATTATGAGGTGACTGTGAATACAAACTCCTTGCCCTTATTCGGCTGGATAAGGAAACAGCTTGGCTCCTAATACTGTAACATAGAAATAGGGCCTAGAGATGAACAGGAAGGCACTGCAAACAGTGTAACATTCACTATTTTATTTTTGAAAGTCCTGATTCCGGATATTGTCTTTGCTTGTTTGCATATGCCGTATTTTAGTGCCAAAACATGTGTCACCTGCCTCTGACACTCTAAATTTGCATAAAAGTGTTTGGTAGTTCACACATCCTGTTCCTAATTGCTAAAGAGCTATTGGCTGGCATGACTGTACACTTGGTCAAGGCACCAAGGACAGCTGTATTCTGTTTAGCACCCTGTGTCTCTGCAATGCAGAAGTGAGCTCCAAGCTGAAGAAGAAGTCAGCCTAAATATGTGAGCTTCTCCTTGGAAGACAGAGAGGCAGTACAGTGCAAACAAGCAAAGCAGAGTGTTACTCAGAGCCTGGAGCAATCAATGCAAATCTGTGCCGAAATGAGAAGGTGTTTAAATTCCAATAATAGACACCTGGTGATTGATGAGTCTTTCACAGCTGTTTTCTTTCTCGCTCTCTTTTTCTCACAGCTGCTTTCTATGTGGCTGCTTAATTCAAACAGTGGCAAAGGCGGTTACTGTCTTTAGCAGGTTGGCCACGCGGGAGCATCAGGCGGGGCTTGCAGTGGGCTGGGAGGAGTGGCAAGGCTTTGAGTTAGGGCCCCGGTGTTGCCGCACAGTTAGTGGGTGATGTGACCAGTCAGATTCAACCAGCTTCTTAATGTCCTCCGACTGATAAATGGAGCACTAGCCAGCAGATGACTTTGTAGTTGCTTTTGTCTGGCTCTTGATATAACCACCTAAAAAGCTGACTTCAGTGACCGCAGATTACTACCAAGGTAAGGCTGGCCAAGCAAGAACATGGTGCTACTCAGCCTCGGGTAACCTCATGCCTGCGCTATCCCCAGGACGTTCTGTTTTCTTTAACATGCACATTCTTTGCACATCAAGTTGGAGACTTTCCTGTGCTTAAAATGGAAGAAACTGACATAGCCATTTGGAAAAGCAAGAACTCCTAATTCCAGCTCAGAACTCCTAATTCTTCCTATTTATACCTGAGAAAAAAACATGAGTTCACAGGAAAGCTGCATCTGGTGGCTCACCCGGCAATTGTCTGCGCTGCAAATTTATAGTAACAAGACCTTGGCAATGATCCAAATGTCAGGTAGTGGAAAAATAATGATTATAGTATATATGATGGAGTACAACGGTGCAGTTAAAGGAGTCAAACTACACGAACAGTGTAACTAGAAACCCACCAAATACCCAATGGTAAATTGGCACTCTGGGAGCCTGACAGGTGACGATTAGAATTGTAGCGTAGCCTGGGAATTTAGTTATTTAGACAGACTCCATTTCAAGCTGAAAACTTCTTTAAAATGACTGGGTTTATTGATCAGTGCAAAGACTCTGTGTTCTTAATCCCTAGAAGGAAGTGGAAAAAGAAGATAGGAAGGAGGGAAAGAAGAAAAGGAGAAATGAGGAATAAGTGGAGAAGGAGGAAGAAGAGAGGGAAGAAGAA
>PVJA010026581.1:0-21645 GCA_004027025.1 Myocastor coypus
TCCTCCTCCTCCTCCTCCTCCTTCTTCTTCTTTTTGGTGGGACCAGGGTTCGAATTCATGACCTTGCACTTGCCAGGCTGACCTTGTGCCATGGCGCTATCTCCCCATCCCCAGATCTCACCTATCTTCTAACACTCCAAGAGCCCTATTGAGGCTGCCTAGAGGACAAAGGTGCTCATCTGTGTAATCTGTAAAACTCTGTGGCAGGGGAGGGAAGGGCAGGGATTGAATTTATAAGCAGAATTGGGAAATATTCAGCATAGTCCATTCAGTTTGACTTTCATCTACTCTTTGCTCAGATGAAAAATAATCAACCCTAACATACTACCTTTAACTACTTCATATTAATTTATGTTTCTAACTGCAAATAGGAAGGTTATGTCTACCAGAGGGTTCTTTATGTAATATTCTTGGGCCTAAAGGGAGAAAAAAGGAAAATGGTAAATGATTGCTAGTATAGTCCCCACTTCTGTTTTAGTGAAAAAGCAGAACTGCTTCTTTTGTTGCCTCCTATTTATTCATCAATCCTTTCACCTGCTCTCGGAGACCTAGCTTTATGAAAATTGTTTGTTGATCTTTTATTCAAGTGGTATATGAATCCTTGGAAGTCTTTTATTGTTGTTGTTGGGGTGCTCTAATTTTCCACTGACAAGCATAGCTCTCCTCAGTCCCATTTTGTGTAACCAACCAAGCTTCTGCCCAGGCTGATTACTATTTTTTCTGGTACTTCTCTTACTATTTCTGTGTTCAATAGTGGCATAAAAAGACAAAAATGTCCAGCGAAAATTCTAAGCTTCTAATTTAATGGGACCATGATTATGCTTCCTGGTAAAATCGCTGTTCATATAGGTACTAGTACCCAAATACACTGAACTCAACGTCCCCAAAATAAAAAAAAATAAAAATAAAGAACCTATAGTTTCTTTGGTTATTTGATGAGGGATGACAGACTCCTCAACTCCTCCTCCTCTGTTCTCAGACTTAATTTCATGAATGTTTAGGAAACAGCAGCAAGTTTTAGCCACTGCTTAGGAGAATCATGGCAAATCTTTTACAGACCACGTGCTCAGCCCCTAACCTGTAGCAACTTGTTGGACTGTCAGTGTACGTGGCTAGGAAGTGCAGTGAGAATGAGAAAAAGGCAGACAGGAGACAGCAGCTGTGTCAGATAGAGATCATGCTCTCCTAAACAGAGAGGAACTGCCCAAGAGTGAAAAAGCATTTATTTATACCCTTAAGAGGCTGATGTCAGTTTCACCCTCTCTATCCAGCAGTTAACAAGCTGTAATGGCTTGCTTAAATGCCTTGAGGAGCTCTCATGTTCTTGGGCTTTGAGCTTCAGCCACTCAAAATATATCTCTCCTTTCTGTTTTGTAGAGACATGAAGGTGTTCAGTTGGAGTGGGAAGTGCTGTGTTTGGAGAAAACCAAATATCCATAACAGTAGTCAGCTGCCAGTCTAGCTGGCAATTCTCAGAAGTTGGTGCTTTGAACCTTTTTACAGCTAACATTACTGGGGCATTGCTCTTTACACCTCTTGTGGTTACACATTTTTTGCAGGATGTTCATGTTAATGCAAGACCTCTATTAATCTTTTTTCCCTATCTACCACGGTCAGTTAAGCCTCCTCAGGATTACCTTGCAGCCATGTGCAGCATCTCTTAAATCTTTTGTCAGTGCCACCCATCAGGATGAGTCACAGCCAGTACTTGACCAAGCTGTTTTCTGTGAAAGCTTGGTCAGCACAAACCATTTAGTCATCACTGGATGTTAACACTGCAATTAAACCTGGGTATTCAGTGCTCAGCTGCTGGCCAATTTGCTGACAGAGAGAACTCTGCATGCCTGGTGCAGCATGTATGTGTTGTAGGTTTAACACCACACTGTCAGTGTAATTTTTAATTTATTAATGACGTTCTTCCCACTTGTTAAGATATTGTCTCAGCCAGAATCACACATGACTTCATTCAAGCACTCTGGCATTCAGTTGAGCCAGACACTTCTGTATTATGAGATACATGATAAGTAAATCGTGTGAGAAATGGGAAATGAACACATTTCTTGAAAGCCCATGCCATAAAATGTGACCCTGGTCTTCTCTGACACCACATCGTGATACAGAAAAGTTCTTAATGCAGGAATGTGGTGCTGAAACAGCACAGACTGGCAGAGAAAATGCACACCTGGACAACATGTAAGGACTAGTCATTGCCGCTTTAGTAACTGCAGGGTATAATATAATAAACCTAACCTTAGCACTACTAATATAGTGTAGTGCCACAGTGGGAGCTCATTGGTGGCCTCTGTTAATGGTGTACAGAGTACTTATTTGTGTATGAAAAGATATCTCTTTGAAGCCATGGGATCTGTATATTCTTTGGCCTTCTGAGTACAACTTGAGTGTCTGAGGAATATGTGTCATTGAAATGCACCCAATAGATCATAATGGCCAGAATTGTAAGAGTCTTCCCCACACTAAGATTTGATGACAGTATATGAATATCTTAAGTCTGTCTGTATTTGTAGAATATAATTCCATCATGTCTTTCTCTTGAAAGTCTTTGCTAGGGGAAAGTATTGCCAAGCCTCTGGCCAGTGAGACCATGAACTGCCTCTGACTATGAATTGCCTATGAACCAGTGCCTTGGGCCATTTCTCTTTCTGAACAAACAGAACAACAGAGGTGCTGCAACCTAGTTATGCCGATTTGTATTTTTTTTAAAGCAGGGTCCTCACTGTATTGCCTAGGCTGGCCTGAAGCTTGCTATTTTCCCACAGCAGCCTCCCAAATAGCTGGGACTCTCAGAGCATCACAAGTGTCAGATTCCACTTGGTCTTTTGAATAAACCAGTAATATTCACTTCCTGCTTTGTTAGTGTGTTTTGCTGGTCCAGCCATAGAACAAAGCCAAGCTTTTTACTCTTCTTTTAGTAACTGATGTCCTAAGTGTTATCAAAGGACTGAGTTGTGGGAGACAGAAAAAAACATGATGCCATGGAAGTCAGATACTATTGGTGTAGTTTACCTATTTCTAAAACTATTTAGTGGGATGTTGGCATGAAAATCCAATCCGCTGGTTTTGGAACAATGTAATATGTACTCCATGATGAGACATTCTAATTAAGATTATTTAATGTCTCCTGGTGAAATTTTCAATTTTAGTGGGACAAGTTGCTTATATAACAATTGATATATCATTCAGAGCAGTTTGCCCAAACATGGGATATGTTGACCTCTAATTTTCAAATAAGGCCACTTATTTGGGAAATTAGCATGTATTTTCCATTTTGTGATAGTGGCCCTTGTAAACTGCATAAATGTGTCTAATTTTAGAAGAAGTGGTGTCCTGATACATGCCAGACCACTTCACCCCTAGGAATTTGACCATTTTGGTAGGTTACTGAAGTGCTACAAAATACATCTCCTACTCTCTAGCATATATTTTAATACAACATTTGTGCTGTTTATAAGACCTAATAGACATATTAATACCACATTGGAGCCTTCTTGTGCTATATTATCACAGAGGAGAGTTGGATTAGCCATAATACAACATGTTGCAATGATAGTACTTACTGACTGTTTCCAACCACTGACTCTTTGGTGAAGTAATTTAAATTCAGTAGACCCAGAAATGAAGTGAAAACTCATATCAGGCTATGGAAATAATGTGCTTTTTTGTTAACAAACCACTTTGTTAGCTTCTTTTTTTTAACAGAATCTCATTCATGATTAGTAATGAAGTTGAACCTATGAAGAAAGGATGGGAACCGAAAAGAGTGAATAAGTAAATAATAGCTCCTGACACCTGTTTTGAAGTGCAGTGGGCCCATCCAAAGTCTTATATATGATCCACTGTGAGATGGTCTTGAAAAACAGAGCCCATAGACTGTGTAAAGTACATAACACTGTTTGTGCAACTTGACTGGAGAATCATTATCACTATTGACACCTTAGCAATTAAATACTTTGATATTCTTGGCAACTTACCTTTCACCTTAGACTGGCCCCTGCACTATGGCAATTTATGTGATAATTTGAGAAGTCAGGTTGTCATTAAATCCTATATATGTTTAATTCTCGATTTTTCTATGTCAAGGAACTGATTTGGTTACTATTTCAATGCATAATCAGCGTGATCTAAGAATGCTCTTTAGTGTCTGAGTCTTCTGTGGCTTCTATTAGTGTTAGTCAGTGTATTAGTGAGAATCCTACAAGGAAACAAGATAGCATATTTTCATTATGTGACCATGACCTACATTAGACCACACTAATGTACACTGGAGCTGTTGTAAGAAATTGGGTGAATTGAAGGTTATGGGCCAAATAGTTAAAAGTCTAATGAAAATTTCCTGAATGAAATTATACTTTTATATAGTTATGGAGTCTAACACTGTTGTCAGGTGTTCAACTGTTGAATTGTGATAAATCTTGGTTTTGTCCCAGGCTAATAAGCTTATGTGTTAGTAGAACTTCAGCTCTATATAAGAAATCATCGAGCCGGGCGTGGTGGCGCATGCCTGTAATCCCAGCACTTGGGAGGCTGAGGCAGGAGGATCGGATGTGAGTTCGAGACCAGCCTGGGCTACAAAAGTGAGCTCAAGACCAGCCTTAACTGCATAATGAGACCCTGCCTCAAAAAGACAAAAAAAAAAAAAAAAAAAAAAAAAAAAAAGAAAAGAAATCATCGGTCCTTATCCTTATAGATTAATAACAAAATATTCATAATCAGAAGACTTTGGGATTTTTTGTCTTTGTTTTTGCTTTTTTTCTTTTAACCACCATTTATTTTTTTCCTTCGAATTTTCTTTGTGACGCTTTTAGTATACCAAAGACATAACTTTGGAGAAATTTGCAGTTATTGTCACCCAAATGTTGGGACTCAGTCTGGGAATAGCATATGATGATCCAACGAGATGCCAGTGTCCAGAAACCATCTGTATTATGAACATAGAGGCTATGTAAGTCTGTTTAAAATACTTATTTACTGATTATGTTTATTTTGTTTCCAGTGTGGTGTTCTCTTACAAAATCAGCTGCAAAGGAATAAAGTTCACTATAAAATAAATACATTTAGTTTGAAACCCCATAAGAGATCCATGGACTGGGGTATATTGTTAAAGATAACAAAGTCAGTTCATAATATAAATTGGCACAAGTATTTTCTTTAGGAGTACAAGTTACAAAAGCCCTTAGTACATTAAAGTTCTTCAGATATATGCCATAGCAAGTATTTGTTTTGGATATATTTTTCTTTTCATTTTAGATTTTTTGATATAGGAAAATTCCATCCACAGAACAAGAAGTCTTAGAGAACAATGTCAGATATTCAGTACTTGTGTGCATTGAACAAATTACTTTCCTTTGCATGGATTTACTCTTTAGATCTCTAAATAATGATAGCAATGTCTGCACTCTATTTCAGAAGGTGATATACGAATAAAATAAGAAAATAAAAAAATTGTTGCATGTTATAAGTATGGGATGGATTACTTACAGTAATATCTAAATTTAACAGTGTTCCTGAAATAACACATCAATCAGCAGCTACTTCTTGTGTCCTTAGTATTGTACAGATGTTGTATTTGTGAAGATGACCTATGAGAGAGGTGAACTATTTGCTCATGAACAATATTAACACTTCCAAGTGAGACCAAGTTGTTAATTTTCAAAAACATCCTCTTTTTCATAGTTACTTTTAAGTAACTACATTGATAAGGAAATGTGTAACATTTTGCAATACGTATAGGAGAACTATTAAGTCAAGATAACTAACACATCTATCATTTCAACATAGCCATCATATATTTATTTTCATTTCATGAATACTTAAAATCTATTGTATCATTTTCCATATATCAGTGCATTTCTATGTCATACAAGTTTACAGTAGTCACACAAGTTTACAGTAGTCAAGATGTGTAACCTAAACGTCCATCAAAATCCGAAAGCAGACCTGTTTTCTTAATTAAACAAGTCTCTCCTACTCAAAAATAAAAATTCTTCAGGGTAGATTAAGATGGTAGTATAATAATACATAAGAACATGAGAATATGGAATTTGTGTGGTAAAATATAGAATACAGAAAGATCCTGAAAGGGAAACGAGATAGTGCAAAAGCTTCTTTCAAAATATTTTCATGTGTGAGCCTCAACTTCAGAAAAATAGCAGGGAGAGGGCCAACTGTATATACCCTGTTTTCTACATCTATTCATTCACTGATGAACATATGTTAATTAGCTTGATTTAATAGTTCCCTAACATATACATATGTTCAAAATATTATATATTACCTTATAATTTTAAGAAAGCTGTGAAAACATTCACCTATTGTCTTAGTTACTTTTCTTTTGTTGCTGGGACAAATACCCAACATTCAAAATGAAGGAAGGAATGATTTGTTAGCTCACAGTTACTGGAGGTTTCAGTCCTTATTCGGCTGGCCCAAGGCTGAGCAGAACAGGTCAGAGAGCATCCAGTGCATGGTGGTGGAACAGCAACAATTGCGACTGAGGCAACCGAACAATCAGGGGAGCAGAGAGCCACAGCTCTAGTCTGTCTCTCTGTCTCTCTTTATATTATATTCAGGCTCTCCGCCTTAGCCTATCTGCCTTAGGCTACACCCATAATCCCAGAAGTACTTAAAACACATAATCCCAGGGATCATGAATCAAGTCTGAAACTCTAGATCAGTACTGAAATACATAATCCCAGTGACTCATGAGTCAAGTCTCAATCTATGGAAGTCCCTGCCCCATGACTGCATGAGGCTTTGTGGGGACAACTAGACATAAACCATAACACCTATTAATTTACAAACCCTGAATTGTGAAAATTTTAGTTTCTATGAGCTTTATTTTCTATAAAAAATAGTGTCAACCTCCATTTTGTTTGTAGTACTGATTAAACAATTAAGAATATAAAACAACTACTTCATGATAAGTGCCCAGTCATATGGTGAAAATCAGCTTTCTGTTGGCATTACAGATTTTTATATATACTGAAACTAATTCATCCTATGGAAGTGTAGTACCTGAATTATCTTTGCTACTATTAATATGGGCATAAATAACTATATAAAATTTGCTAAATATACTGTTTCTCTGAAACCTTTGAGGAGGTTCAGAGCTAAGCACAGCATTACTTGTTTATACCAGTTTGTTGCAATATGTGTATAAATTTTTATTTGGAAGAGGGTTTATACAAGTTCTTTACTTGTTTATAAATTATTTTAGCATTTTGTTATTGACTTGTACTTTTTTGCCTGAATAAGAAAGATATTCCAATAAATGAAATCACATGGCTTTCCAAGAATGGTTATGACACATTTATTGTGAATATTATTATTGCCTATTGATAATTTTGAAATTAACTCATAGATTACATTGTTAGAAGAATACTTCCTGACATTATATGGCTTCATCTTTAGGAGATCCAGTGGAAGGAAGACTTTTAGCAGTTGTAGTTTGCGTGACTTTCAAAGCTTCATTTCAAATGTTGGTGCTGCATGTCTTCAGAATAAGCCAATAATGAAGCAAGATGAATACTGTGGAAATGGTGTAAGGGATGGAAACGAAGCCTGTGACTGTGGTACAGAAGAAGTAAGCCTGATAACTAGAGAAAGGGGTTAATACATTTATAGGTGATTCATCTTTCTTCAAAATTGTTATGTCTCCTGTGTATGACTCAGTACCAAGCAGAGTAACAGCAAGTGAACTAAATTGAAGTTCCCATGAGAAAATACTGTCTAAATTATGAGTTGAGAAGCTGGGTGTGGTGGTGCACACCTGTAATCCTAGCACTTAGGAGGCTGAGGCAGGAGGATTGGTGCAAGTTCGAGACCAGCCTGGGCTACAAAAGTGAGTTCAAGGCCAGCCTGAACTACATAGCAAGACCCTGTCTCAAAAAAATAAATAAATAAATAAATTATGAGTTGAGGAGCTTGAACAAGTTTCAGTTGTGCTGAAAAATTTGTTGGTGATGGGCATAAAGGAGACTAGAATAAGCTTTTGAAGTCCAAAAAACCAAAATACTTGCTTAACCATGAGATTCTTTATAAATGTTTGTTGAAGATTAGTGTGTCAACCATCTAGCATGTGTCTTTTAGAGTACTACTTCCCAATGGAGATAGTATGACAGTGACACCTGTTAACATTACAAGCTGAATACAGTATGAGTTTACTCATTTTCTTGACAGGGAAGTCCTCAAAAGATAATGAATGAAAAATTACTGGATATAATGCTTCTAAGTATTTCCATCACATACTAGCATGCCTGGCATTGCATAATGTATTTTACATTCAGTATTTTGTGCAATTATTTAAACATAGGATCACCAAAAATTGCATACTTTTCTTTAATTTTAGAACAGGACATTAAACGTGACATTTTTGTCAAATTTATTCAGTAACTTTTCTTGTCTGGTGGATTTTAGGAGATGTAATATACGACATGAGGTTATAACCTACATAGAAGTATTTAATATCTTTCTGAATTCTTTATCTTTGAACAAACATACTTGACACTGTCTTGATGGCATTTCCTCTTTTTTTGTAGTTTCAACAAAACAATAAATGTAATGGTGAAGGTGTTGATGATTATTTTGTTTATCCAGTCTAGTTTGGCTTATTCTTCTGGGAGTGTTCTAGTTTCACATGATTGTTGGAATTTTTTCTTCAGTTCTCTAAAGAATGCAGTTGGAATTTTGGGGGGGATTGGGGTAAATCTGTATATTAGCTTTGTACATTTGGCGATTTGAATATATTGGTTCTGTTTTGCCAGGAATGTGGATATTTCTTCTATTTTTAAAAATGTATTTAGCACAGGGTCTACAGGGTCTCACTACACAGATCAGATTCATAGTGATCCTCTTGTTTTTATCCTCCCAAGAGGCTCCCAGAGGTAGGGCTGGCAAGACACATGGGACTGAACCCTAGTACCTGCATCTGTCTAAGCAGAGCTATCTGGCCAGCCCACTTTCTATTTTCTGATGCTCACTTCAGTTATCTTTTCCAGAGCACTATAGAGATATTTAATTTCCTTAGGTTGGTTAATTCCTAGGATTTAATTTTACTTGGTAATATTGTGAATGACATTTTTTTCTAATTTATTTTTGAATGGGTTCATTATTAATGTAAAGGAACACTGTTGAATTTTGTGGGTTGATTTTGTGTCCTGCTACATTAATAAATTTGATTATTTTAAAAGGACTTTTTGGTGTTTTTTGTGGGGGGAGGACTTCTATATAAAGCATAATGTAATCTGCTGACAGTAATAATTTGACTTTGTGCTACCCTGTAGATATCCATTTAATTTCTTTTTGTGCTCAAATTTGTCTTGTTGATGTTTCATGTACTGTAATGAACAGGAGTATAATAGTGGACATCATTATTTTATTCCTGATTTTAGAGGGAAAGCTTTCAGTTCTCCCATTTAATATAATTTTGGCAGTAGGTTTGCCATAAATATTTTTTATCAGATTCAAATAAAGTCCTTCTATGCCTAATTTCTTCAGTTTATCATAAAAGGATGTTGGACTTTGTGAGAGTCTGTTTCTGTGGCTATTGAGATCATTGTGTGATTTGTCCCTGCTTGAAGTAATGTATTACATTTTTTGATTTGTACATTTTGAACTATCCTTATATGCCTAGGGTGAAGCCTACTTAGTTATAGTGTATTATCTTTATGATGATTTGTTGCATTATTTACCAGTATGTTACTGAAGATTTTTGCATTTATATTCATTAAAGAGATGATCTAGGTTGGGGATATATCTCAGTGGCACAGTACCTGCTTTGCAAGCACAAGGTCCTAACATTGATTACTGGTACAAAATACATACATACATACATACATACATAAAAAGATCCATGAGAGATTGGTCTGCAGATTTTTCTGTAACCCACAGTTTAGTTGAGAGTAGATTGTTTAGTTCCAGTGCATTTGCATACTTTTTTTGTTTTCTTTTGTCATAGATTTCCTTTTTTAATATTTTTTAAAACTTTCACTTATTTGGTACAGGGTCTTGGTACACAGCTTGGACTTGTACCAACTCTCTCTCAGCCTTCCTAGTTCCAGGATTACAGGAGTGTGCCACCAATCATGGTTTTGGAGCTGCTAGGGCATGCTCAGCAGTAGCGGAAATCAGACCCATGTCCTTGATCTTGACAGGCAGGTACTTAGACCACTGAAATATCTCTCCAGCTTTGTCATGAATTTCTAACTTCATTGTGCTGTGGTCTGATAATGTAAATGGTAAAATTTTAGTTTTTACATTTTCTTACTGGTGATTCATTGGCTAGTGTGATTTGTTTTTAAGAAAGTTCATTTAAAGAATATGTATTCTATTATGGTTGGCTAGAATACTCTACTTGTTTGATGATTTTCTTAAAATCTGATACTTTGTTGGTTGATTTGTCTTGTTGCTCTATTTGTGTTAGTAGAGCATTTAATTTTTCTACTGTAATTATGTTGGTGTGACTTTTTTATCTCCAGTTTATAATTATAATGTTTACCTGTTGAATTATATTCATTACCAACTTATAGTGACTTTCTTTGCTTCTTCAGATCACTTTTAGCTTGATGTTTATTTTTCTGAGAATTTAAATCCTACCCCTGCTTGCTTTGAGAATTCTATTACATGGGAAATTCTTTTCTGTCATTTGATTTTTAGTCTATTAATTTTTTTTCCACTTAGATGAGTCTGCTGAATGCAGCTAGCCATTAATTTACTTTTAGAACTGGCAATTCAACTCAGGCCCTTGCACTTACCAGGCAAGAACTTAATAAAAGAGACTTTTACTGTGAGCATGGGAGGACTGCAGAGCAAGAGAAACAGAATTTCTCAGACCAAGTGGTGGAAGACAGCTACTTTTGTAGTTCTCTAATGAGGATTTGTATTAGTTGGGTATTTAATTTCTCTACTATAATTATGTTGATGACAGGGTGATGACATTGTGGCTCATTGGGGATCTCTTGGTGCATGCAGGAGGGAATAGAGGAAGGGATAGGAAGAACAGGAAAAAGTATTTAATCTGGGCTCATCTCCATCTTGTGGAAATGCCATTGTAAATCAGCAGGTCCACATGAGCCTGAAACCATGATCAGCATTATTATTCAAAAGTTTTGATGTGTTTTTTTATCATTCCATTCTTTTTTGTTGTTGACTTATTTAACATAGCCTAATCTAACATTTTGGCTTTGTAATCTCGGTAGGACCTTCTTAAATCCTACCTGGTGAGCTAGTTATTTGTCAATAATCTCTTAAAATGTTGTCTTTCAGTGTCCTTATTCTTGCATTAAATTTGAAAGCTAGTGTCTCAGTTATTTTACTGTCATTTCTGGGACAAAATTATCTGACACTCAAGATTAAAGAAGGAAAGATTTATGTAACTCATAGTTTGTGGAGGTTTCAGACCTTATTCACTTTGCTCCAAGGCAGAGTAGCACATGGCAGAGGGCAACAGTTCATGATAGCAGAAAACAACAAAAGCAAAAAGGCAGGGATAGTGGCAGTGACCAGAGGTAAGCCCCTCTGCCTTCCTGATGTTGCCTTCAGGCTATCATTCTTAGGAGATTTGGTGTGGGGGGGTTGAGAACTGTGTGGTACTCACACCCATAATCTGAGCAACACTTACACTCGTAATCAAAGCACTGGATCATAAATTAACCACAAACTGTAGAAGCCACCACACTTACTACATAAGGTTTTGGGGGACAACTAGACTCAAGCCATAATAGATAACAATATAGGGGAATGAGACTCCCAGCTTGAAAGGTAGGTACCTGGGATGAGTTTGGGTTCTCTAAAACCAAAGAAAAAAACTTGGGAACAAGTGGAGGTTAAGAGCAGAATATATTGGGGGAAAGAAAGCTTCTGTCAGGGGCCAGGGAAATAGCTCAGTAGAATAAGTGCTTGACAGATAAATGCAAGGAACTGAGTTCAATCCCAAGTCCAGCAAAAAAAAAAAAAAAAAGAAAAAAGAAAAAAGAAAGAAAGCTTCTGTCAAAGAGAAGGGCAAGAGGAGACCCTTGTGAGTTGTCCAGGAACCTGCCATACCTAGGGATTTTTATATGAAGTGAAGGGCTGGCCAAATAGCTCAGTAAATTAAAGTGACTACAAGCAGTCTCAGGGGTTGTTGGATTGATCCTCAGGCCTGCCATACTAGCTCCACCCCTGGGGTGCACTGAGAAGGCAACTGAGACTGGGTATGGTGGTGCACACCTGCAAGTAACACCTGCTTTTTGGAGGCTGTAAACAGGCATATCACTATGAGTCTGATCTAGTAATGAAACCCTGAACACTATGTAGACCCTTCCCTAAAATGCAAAAACAAAAACTATGAGGTGAAGGAGTCTAAGGTAGGAAACATGGAGGCACAGACATGAGTTAGGACAAAATTATGATAGGCCAATAAGGTGACAAGCACAATTATTCAGTTAAAATTGATTAAATGCAGGACCAAATGGGAAAGCCAATCACATAACAAGCAGGGAATGAATATAGCACAAGTATTTATCTGGTAGGGGTTAGATTAGTGACTCTTCCTGGCTGCCTGAAGGTGATGATCAATCCCAGGCACTTATTTTTAGAAAGGTAGGCATTTGTTCATTCTTTGGTCTTTAGGTCTAGTCCACAGCAGGAACATCTGTCTCTCACAGCTGCAAGGTTGTCTTTCCATGTTGTCTCCTTGAGGGCCTAGACCTGTCTGATTGCTTATAATATTTGTATCTAATTCAGCTGTCCACAGCAATCATTTCTGTAGGATTTTAATTCTGGATTGTTAGGGGTTTGGGGGAAGTTGCTTATAGCACTTAATTTTGAATTGCCTATCAAATGCCTTAGACTTAACATGGAACTTTTTTTTTTTTCCATCACTCATTGATATTCTAATAAATCCCAGTAAAATGTGATAATAAAAACAATTCTACATTTTACACAGAAATTAGAAGTCTAACCATATACAAAATTGTAGCAGGTCAGTCCTATGACATTATTTTCTTGTCTCTTATTCACTTCTACTACTTTTTTTAAAACAAACATTTACTTGAAAGTGCAGTAAAAATTGATATGACACTAGAAGCAGTACTCATTTAAAAGACCAGAATGATAGGTATTCCAGGCATGATTTTAGTATTACATATTGCTATCCTCAACTTGTCATAGCCTTTTGATGTTTCTATTGAAATGTCTGGTACATGCTTAAGGGGTTTACCATTGTAAGTGATAGTTTGCTTTTCTCAGATAGCTATTAAAATTCTTTGTACACCTGGGATTTTGACTGAGGATCAATAGGAGCTCCTTTTTTTAATTGTATGTATTTTGTGTTTTATCAGCTTTACTTGCTATATGTTGCCTGAAAGTTTTCTTCTAGAATTTATATAAAGACGTCTTTAAATTTCATTTGCACCATCATTTTCTCATGCCACTTCCCATTAGGTTAGTCTTAAGATTGCGGTGTCATTTAGACTCTTTTGGTTTCATTTATTTACTCTCTTATCTTGTTAAGGTCTCTTGAATAATTATGTGTTTTCATTTTGCCCCTGATGATGTCTGATAACCTGTTTTTACATTTGTCATTTCTTTTGTTTTGAATGCTGCATAATTCTTTACACTAGTTCTCTATTTGACATCTTTTTTTGGAGTCTATTTTTTAGGAGATTTGCCATTCATATTTTGAAACATTTTGATGCACTATTCAATTTTTATTTGTCTCTCTCATAAACAATATAAGGAAATAAAACTCCCAGCCTGAAAGATACCTGGGACTAGTTCATGTTTTCAAAAATCAAAGAATAAATTTTAGGAACAAACAGAGGCTAAGAGAAGAATATTTATTGAGGGAAAAAAAAAAAAAAACTTCCATACAGGAGAGAGAGGTACAGGAGGAGGGGCTCAAGCAGGTTGGCCCAGAAGCTGTCTCTTCCAAGGAATTTAGAGAGTAAAGCCATGCAGCAAGGCAGATCTGAAGTGGAGAATATGGGAACTCACTAAGATGGGCATGAGGTGAGATAAAACTATGGTCAACCAATGAGATTACCAGCACCGTTGCTCGGGGAAAATTGATTGAGTCCCAGACCAAATGGGGAAATGAGTCATGTAGGAAGCAAAAACAAATATAGAACAGGAATTTATTTGGTAGTAGCCAGTAGTGGTTGCGTTAGTGACTCTTCCTGGCTCCCTCAAGATGATGATCAGTCCTGGATGATAATCTTTAGGGAGGTGAGCATTTGTTTGAGCAGATTTTTGGTCTTTAGATCCAGCCTACAGCAAGAGCATTGTTCTCTTCCAAAATTGAAGTCACCTTGTCTTGCATACTAACTACTTGGGGGCCTAACCCTGTTTTATTATCTATATTTTCATCTAATTTAGCTGCCTAGAGCATAACCACAATGGTCAGTTTGTATGAGATTTCCATTATTTTGTGTTACATCCTCTTTGAACTCACTGAGTTTCTTTGTTTCTTATTGATATAGGGAATGAATCTCCCAACTTGAAAAATACTTAGGCAGAGTTTGTGTTCTCCAAAACCAAAGAATTAATTTTAGGAACAGTCAAGGTTTAAGAGCAGAATATATTTATTAGGGGAAAGGCAGCTTCTGTCCAAGAGAGGGGAAGGAATGGGACATGAGTGAGTTGTCCAGGAATCCACCATTTCTAGGAATTTTTCTGGTGCAAAACCATGTGGTGAGGTCTATGTTGAACCAGTAAGACTACAAATACAATTGCTCAGGTAGAACTGATTAAATTGGGATCAAATGGAGATGCAAGTCCTGTAGCAAGCAGGCATAAATACAGAATTCAGGCTCTTCCTAATTAGTGTTGAGTCAGTGATTCTTTCTGTCTCTTTCAAGGTGATTGGTAACTGTTTAGAATACCTATCCCTTATACCCATCACTAGGGAAGTAGGTGGCTGCATCTGTTTACTCTTTTGTCTTGAGCTCTAGCCCACAGTAGGAGTGCCTTTCTCTTTCAAAGTAGCAAGGTCATCTTCTCTTCCCTATTGTCTCCTTGAGGGTCTGACTGCCTATAATATTTCTGCCTAATTTAGCTGCACACAACTAATAGCTGCCATTTAATAATTTCAAATATCTCAACTACCTGGGGTTTTCTTTCCTTTCTAACACTGCCATTGTATTTGCTTTTATAGATTTGAGTCACATAGGAAGCAAGAACAAATATAGAACAGGAATTTATTTGGTAGTAGCTGGTAGTGGTTGAATTAGGGTCACAGTTGTCTTTGTGTGTGTGTGTGTGTGTGTGTGTGTGTGCGCACATTCATGCATGCACACTCAGAGTTGAGATAAAATAGAACAAAGCCAGTCTTATGTTATGAAGTTCTCCTGAGTTAGGTTCTCTTTTCCAGTTTTTGGCTTTGTCACAAAAAATCTAATGATCACTTCAACCTATTTAAATGGGTTGGACCCTGTTAACTGTTGCCAGCAGCAAATTTCTACTGATTATATATTTCAAAAGATCCAGCTGTGTACCAACCATAAACATTAGAACTTGCTCTTATAGTTTCCTTTTCCCAGGGCTGGTGAAATAGCTCAGTAGAATAAGTACTTGCCTGGCAAGTGCAAGGGGGTGAGTTCAATCCCCAGTCCTGAAAAAAAAAAAAAAAAAAAAAATCAACTTTAAGCCGGGCGTGGTGGCTCACGCCTGTAATCCCAGCACTTGGCAGGCTGAGGCAGGAGGATTGGTGTGAGTTCGAGACCAGCCTGGGCTACAAAAGTGAGCTCAAGGCCAGCCTCAACTCCATAGTGAGACCCTGTCTCAAAAAGACAAAAAACAAAACAAAACAATTTCCTTTTCCCCCTTTATTCTTTATAGCCTATATTATACTGTTATTTATGGTTTGTATGGATTATGGAGGATGGAGTAGGGAGAAAAAGGGGCAAAGGAAGGGGATTTTCAGTATAAAGAGATAGTAATAAAAAATTAATAGGAAAAAAATTAGGAAGTTACATTGTATTAGGCTTATTTTTATAGCTTCAGTAAAAGGTTAGCACAAAAGGAGTTTGAGAGTGTTCTATAATAGGCAGATGGGCAGTAGTGTATTTAGGGATTGAAGGCAGTTGTATGATTGTCAGAACCTATTAATAGACTTATAGGTCAGACATTTTTGATCCTCTAAGCCCAATTTTGTTAAGGATTATGCTGATGCAACCTTTAGTGGAACTGAATACAGTGCTGGTGAATTCACGTCCTCTAACTTACTTGTTTAGGACTTTTAAAAATAATTTATGTATGTATTTATTTGTTTGTTTGTTTATTTATTTATTTTTCGATGCAGGGTCTCTCTACACAGCTCAGACTCATAGTGATCCTCCTGCCTCAACCTTCCCAGAACTGGGGATTACAGGCATGGATGATTACACCCAGTTTTGGTGAACAACATGGCAAGCCCAGGGTTTCAAGACCAGTACGTCATGGGGTACCAGGCACTGAACATGGAGCTGAGGTCCTTGTACTCGCCAGCCAGGCACTTAGACCGCTGAGCTATCTCTCCTATCCTGTAATGCATTTGTTATAATTATTCTATGAGTTGGGCGTGAGGGGGTAAGATAGTAGAGAAATGGGGGGAGATCAATAGAAAATGAAGAAAGTCAAAACTAGGATAAATGAAACACTAAGGGAATGACAAAGTCTAAGGGAAAAATCTTTAAAAGTAAAGTATAATGACCAAGCAATACCAATAGAGAAGCAAGAACCAGAAAAAGAAAGAATGGAGAGAAGAAATAAAATGGATAAAGAAGAAACCAAAATAACCCAAATCTCCTGGGAATATAGCTCAGCAGCACAGCACCTACCTTGGCAAGTGGCAAGTCCTGAGTCCGATTCCTGGTACAGCCCCTCCTCCCAAGAGGGCCAAAATCAAACAAAGAAACAGGAATACAGTCACAAAATAAAAATAGAAATTTAAAGCCTTCATTCCATTGTTATAGTATATTAATCCAGGGAATTCATACAGTTCTAAGTTGGCACTGCAGTCTGATTTCAAGCAGCCAGGCCCTCCACTCTGTGAGTCAGACAGTGGTCTGCCTGAATCCAAAAGCTGTTGTTCTCTCTCTCTCTGTATACCTATCCTGGTCAAGAACTGTGTTCTGAGGTCCGGCGGGATGGCTCAGTGGTCTAAACCGCCTGCTTGGGAAAGCTTGGGTGGCTTCAGGGACCATGGTTCGATCCCTGGCACCACATGCTGCACCAGCCCTGCCCTTGGGGTGGGCTGAGTCGGCCATAAAAATGAGTGAATAAACAAACAAAGGTTCTGAAACAAGAAAAAAATAGATAAATAAAATTTTTAAAAAGTTAAAAAAAAAAAAAAAAAAAACAGAACTGTGCTCCGGGTGTGACCTACTGGTGTGACTTCACAAATCTGATTATCTTAATTAACTTGAGTTGGTCACTGCCATAGACAAATCTAGTTCTTCCTTCCATAGACTTTTCTTGCCCAATACATGGTCCCCAAAATCACTGGATCAGTCACCATTCCCTGTCTTTCCCTCAAGGCATCTGTCTCAACCCTGCTATCAAGCTTAGGGATGCCTCCCTTCTCTGTTGAGGCCCCCCTTTGCCATACTAGGTTATGGTGGAACCTTATACTGTGTCAGGGAAAAGCAGTTAGGGGATGACTGGTTCTACCAAGTTACTCTGTAAATTGGATTCCAGGGACTCCTATCACAGATCTCACAGACTGGACTCTGGTTTACATATTTGTTATGGAATCATTTTTTCTGTCCTCCAGTTTCCACCTAGGAGATTCTGGGATCTCCCAGTGGGAGCCTGCTGGTAATCACGGGTAGGGTGCTGAATTTTTCACAGGAAGCACTCTCACTGTATGTAGAAGTCAAGAGTAGCATTTCTCCCATTTGTCAGGTAAATCTTTCTCCTTATAGGCCCACTATTTGCTGGTGAAGTGGCACTATTGTTTACCAGGTATGAGTGTCTCCTTTTGTTTCAGGTACTGAGTGCTTATTCACAATGTATGAGTAAATGTATGTAGGACAGTTCTTCCTACTTTGCTTTTATCTTAGCATCTCTAAATTCTAGGTCTGGATATGTCTCACTTCATAGTATCTATTCCAGTAATACAGGTAATATATGGTCCAGTTTCCCCTATTAAACACTCAAATATATAATTTCAGTCTCACTGAGTTTTGATTTCATTTATGTTCCCATATCAGATGGAGACACCCACCCTTGCTGTTATATGCTTTGTGACCATTTTCTCTTTGTAAGAATCTGATGAAGATTTTTAGGTCTGTGTTCAGCGATACTGAGATACAATTGTGTGCATGTATACCTATGTGTATGTGTGTGTGTGTGTGTGTGTGTGTGTGCGCGCACACACACGTTTATCTAGTTTTAGTATTAGGGCAATTCTTTATGGAAGGAATTTGGAATTTTGACTCATTTTATTTTCCTGGTGACCTTTATATTTGTAAAAGTGAGGTAAAGCAACTCATGATGATTTTGTTGGGGTATACCAGATTCTTTTTTTTTTTTTTTAACAATTTTTTATTTTTGTGGAACTGGGGATTGAACTCAGGCCCTTGCACTTGCCAGGCAAGTACTTATTCTACTGAGCTATCTCCCCAGCCCTATACCAGATTCTTCAGTTGTGTTTGTTTTATGAAATCAGCTATGCTAATGTTTGGTGAACACATATTTACACTTGTAATTGCTTCCTGGGGAATTGTTTCTTTCATCAGTTCATTAAAAAAAAAAAAAAATCACTTTTTTTTTCACTCTTCATACTGATCTAGTGTAAGATTTACCTTCTGAGATCTAGGTATGACTACTCCTGCTTGGTTTTGTCTCCATTTGCTTAACATACTCTTTTCTGTCTTTTCCCTTTCAGTCTGTGTATGTTTTTGGGGTGAGGTGTTTTTCTTACAGGCAATGTACTTGGTTTCTTTTTGTGATTCAATATGCCAGTTGGTGTCTTTTTGCTGAAAGGCTAAAATTATTTAAATTACTTGTCTTTATTGGAAGATACATGTTCATTCCACTCCTACTTTTAGTTTGCTAGTCGTTGATTCATGCCTGATTCACATTCATTTGTCTATTCTAACAAGTTTCATTCTTTCCTTTGTTCTTGTGGCTCAGGTCTTTTCCTCTTTGATTAGAATTACCTTGTTTTCAACAGTGCTGGTGTAGTGGTCATGGAGTTTTTTAGTTTATCCTTATTTCAGGAAGGCCTTTATTTCTCTTTCAATTTTGAACATTAGACTTGCACAATATAGCAACCTAAGTTGCCAATTATTTTCTTTAAGGACTTGAAATTCATCTTTCCAAAACTTCCTGGCCTTTACAGCGTCTGTTAAGAATCTGCTCTTATGTGACTGGCTTGCTATTTTAAGTGATACTACATTTCTTTGCAACAGCTTCTAATATACATTATTCTAAAATTTTTATAGTTGGTTATTTTGTGCAGAAGTATTTTCCTTTTTCTTTCTTTATTTTTTCATTTTTTTGTATTTTTTGTACAGGGTCTATACAGGGTCTCACTATGCAGATCAGACGCTTAGTGATCCTCCTGTTTTCACCCTCCCAAGCACGGGAATTACAGATCTGTGCCACCTTGCACAGTCTCAGTTGCTGTTTCAGCATGCCCCTATGAGCAAGGCTGGCAAGGAGTCGCTATGGATCAGACTCTGCCTAAGCAGGAGTTTTAGTCTGCTGAGCTATGTGGCCCACCCAAAGATACTTTTCAGATATCATGTATTTGTGGCTCCAAATGCCTTTACTATCTGGTTATCTATCCCATTTCCCTTTTTGTGAAGATTTTGTGCTATAATTTCAAGGATTAGTTTTTTATGTATCTTTAGCCTTTACTTTCCTTCTTTTAGAGGTGACTAGGAGCTCCTGAATAATCTTTCTCATTTTTCTTATTATTTTTTAGTTATTACATTTTTTAACATGCATTTAGTGCAGCGTCTACAGGGTCTCACTACACAGATCCTCCTGCTTTCAGTCTTCTAACTGGCATGTGTCACCACATTCAGTCTCAATTGCAGTCTCAGTGTGCCCCGAGAGTGGGGCCAGCATGACATGCTGGGGATGAAATGATTACTGTGTGAACATTCATTACACTTTGGAGTTTTTGTTTGTTCATTTCATTTGTTTGAGCCCCACTAATGTTTCTTCTGATTCATCTCACTTCCTGCTAAGATCTTCATTTGAGATTTTGTTAGACTAATGGATTACTTCATTTTAGGGATTCCTGTTTGGTTCATTTTCATAACTTTTCTTTGTTGAAATGGTCTTTTATGTCTTCTCTTCATTCCTTCAGTTGTTCCTGTGGTCTTGTTTGAGATCACTGCTTTTTTTACTGAAATATTTACTGAGGTGCTTGTCTGTGTCCTTTTTGAACTTCATCATCTTTAACTGTCAGTATTTTAAAAATCCTTCATCTGAAATTTGTCCATTTGAGTGTCTATGGGAAGAGATTTAGGAATTAGAAATTTTCTTGTGATTTTATGTGATATTACATTGTTGTCTTCTTTTCTCTTAATTCTCATGTCTTTGTATGAAAGTTTGCCATTCAGTTGGAATATTTCTACCTGTACTGTCTATTTATTTATTTATTTGTTTGTTTGTTTACTATTTTATTTTGGTGTCTTAAAGTAGGGTCTCACTTTGTAGCTCAGACTAGCCTTGTACTTACTGTGTATCTCAGCTGCCATGGAACTCATGGCAATCCTCCTTACATGAGTGTGTCAGAGTGCAGCTTCAACAGCTGTGTACCATCACACTTAGCCTGTAAGTTGTTTTAGAGAGTGTGGGTTTCTCTTTGTGATGTCTCTTAAGCTTTGGTTTTATCTCAGTTTAAAAGTAAATATTTCAACCTATAGAGTACTATGTCCAGTTCACATGACTACTTTGTGAGAAAAAGGTATTAGTAATATCAAATTCAAAATAACCAACAATCTATATTTAGTTTATAGGCTGTTTGGAATTTTCTTTGTGTGTGGACTTCTTAATTTCAAATGTAGTTCCTTTAACATGTTGGACCACTCACGTTTTCCATTATTATCATTTTGTTATGTTGTATCTTTTAAAAAATTGTCTTTTCAAAAATAAATAAATAAATAAATAAATAAATAAAGTTGTCCTTTCTACTGTATTTGTTGCCCTAAAATTCATCATGATGTTCTCTTATTTTCGCTTATTTGCTGTAGTTTCTACAGTGATTCTTTTCTTTCATTTCTGATATTGGTACTTTTGATGTTGTTGTTATTCTTGAAGCTTGTAATCTTTTAAAAGAGTTATTATATATCTTTACTGATGTTTTCTTTGTTTGTTTATTTCAGGCAAGGATTTATTATGTATTTCAGACTGGCCTTGAACTCACTACATAACCCAGGCTGGCTTGATCTTATCTTTATTATTTCTATTTTAAGTTATATATTTCTCTTTTTCTAGCATTTTTAAGTAAAAACTTAAACCTTTTATTTTCTGTCTTCTTTTGAGAAATATTTGTCTTATATGTGGCAGATTTCTCCTTAGCACTGAAATATCTACATAGCATACATATTTTTGAATTTTGAGTTGTTATTCAATTTAAAATTCTTATTTTGTCCATATTTCTTCATTGATGCATTGGTATTTATAGGTGTTTCTAAATTTTTAAATATTTGT
>PVJA010026582.1:0-23087 GCA_004027025.1 Myocastor coypus
GGGGGAGCAGTGGGCTCCAGGACCCCAGGAGACGCCGTAGCACTAGTGTGGTCAAGCCTCCTGTGTACATGACATAGTATGTTCTAGAACCTTCCATATTCCTTAAATCACCTCTACATTACAATGCAGATGCTATAAATAGTTATCATGCTGTGTTGTCTGGGGAATAATGATGAGGGACAAAAAAACTGTACAGTTTCTTTTTTTTCAAGTGTTTCCCATCTGCAGTCGGTGTCATCTGCAGACCCAGAGCCCTTGGAAATGAAAGGCCCACTGTAACCAACCGCACTGAGAAAGAGGAGGTGGCGTGGACTTGCGGTGGCCTGCAGAGGGTTGGAGCATGCTAGGCCCAGGCCTGGCCTCTGGGTTTGTGGGTTGGCCGAGCTGGCGGGGCTCAGGCAGCGAGGACCAGGGGTGCAGGAGCATGGGCAGAGTGAAACCAGAGAGTTCCACGTATGTGCAGAGTCACAGGTTCCTCTCCTCCTCACCTGAAGATAACAGAATTCTTCTGAGACCTGGGTCCATCAGTTCTCCATGGTCACTGTATCCTTGGTCCATTATTTGCACTCTTAGTGACCTTAGTTCATTGCCAGAGCCTCTCTGGGCCTCAGTTTCCCCAGGTCTAACAGGCAGGCCATCAAGCCTTCCTAGACTCGTGAGGAAAAATAGGAAGTCACATGAGAATAGGCTTGGTCTCTTGTGGTAGTGTACACCGTGGACCTCTAGGAGTGACCCTAGGTATTTGCCAAGTTCCTGTCCCTGTAACAAACAAAATACCTGTGATAACCAACTTGAAAATATGAAAGATTTGTTTTGGCTCATGGGGGCTCATGGGGGGCCATTGCCCTGAGTGCCACACAATGTGGCAGAGGGCAGGGGAGAGTGGAGCTGTCCCCTCGTGGCTGGAGGTGCAAGAGTGAGCAGGGCGATAGGGCTGCAGCACAGCCAGGCCCCAGGGATGGAAACCGCCCCTCTGCTCCAGCCCCTCAAGTTTCCCACACCTCCCCAGGATGCCACGCCCAAAACTAAGTCTGCATCACACAGACCTTGGAGATGTTTTGTACTCAAGCGCCAGCACCCTGAATCCTGAGGCTGCCTTCTCAGAAGCCCTGGGCTGAGAAGGTCAAGACTCAGGACAGAAGCCTGGGGACCCTGGGTGTTTCCAGTCAGAGCCAAGAGGCAGGATGTCGGGGCCAAGGCTGCTTCCGTGGGACCCTCATGTCCCAGACACCCCATGACTGTGGGACTCGCGCCTAGCCCAGGCACGCCCTTGGGTCCGGCCTGTACAGCGGCTGTTCACTTTCTCTGCAAAATGCTCCTCCTCGCTCTGGGAGCCTGAGGCGGAAGGCTGCTGGAGAGAGGCAGTGGAGAGCAGCGGCCACCAGCACGGACTCCATACCCTGCTCTGCCTCTCACAAGCCGCTTGGGCTCCCCCAAGTGATTTGGCACTGTGCCTCTGTTTCCCCGAGAAGAATAACAGGATCCCCCACTTTGTCGAGTTGTAAGAATAAAATGAGTCAGTACGCAAAATGCAATTGAAAACGATGCCATGAGCCAGGCGTAGTGGCGCACGCCTGTAATTCCAGCACTTGGGAGGCTGAGGCGGGAGGATCGCTGTGAGTTCAAGACCAGCCTGGGCTACAAAGGTGAGCTCAAGGCCAACCTGAAATGCATAGCAAGACCCTGTCTCAAAAAGCCAAAAAAGAAAAAGAAAAAGAAAACGATGCCGTGAATGTTTACATTTCTAAAAGCTTTTTACATGACTGTTAGTCCTCCCCATAATATTCCCCCTGGCTCCATACGCACCTCCCCCTCCTCTTTGGCACGTGCCCAAGCGACTCCGGACTCCTCTTTCCTGAGTTTCTTCAGCCATGCAGTGTGACTGTCTTGATGTCCTAAATCCATTCAAAACATGGACCTTCCATGGTCATCCTGACTTTGGGGGAGAGCTGGACGCCCCACAGCACCAAATGAAATGAACCAGGCGGCCGAGGATACAGAAACGTGTTGTCACAGCCTGCCTTTGCGTCGGCTGACACAGGGGAGGCAGCACTCACTATTTTTGATGACACCATGTAAAGACACTCAGGAAAGGGGACTCCAGAGCTGCTTCAGAACCTGCTGAACCGAGAACCATGGGTTCAGTGTGTCTGGGACTCACAGCAAGGTGCCTTGGACCATAATAAATATCTTTAGAAACCTAAACATTCACCGTGTAATTTGATCACATAGTGTCCTGAGGCTCTGGAGGCGTAAAGGGAGGGGCTGACAGCAGGCGTCACCTGCCCGGTCTAACCTGTGTGTCCCCCACCCACAGTGCCTAGCCCCTCCTGTAACGGCTTTGACACCACACTCTCGAGACCTTGCCGGCTGCCACTAGGAGAGGAGGTCTGCTTCATCGCCACCGTCCGGCTGGCAACGCCGCAGTTCTTAAAGGTGCGTCCCCTGGTGAGGACTCACTGCTGGCCATCACCTTTGGCTCTGTGTCATTTGCTGTCTGTAATGGGAGAAAGCTACCCTCCTACAAGGTTATGTATAAAATCTACAACGTCCTGTTTCTGGGACAGCCACAGCCGCCCTGTCCCGTACTTGGGGTTCCCTGTGAATTCTTTTATTGGAAGGCAGGTCAGAGGTACAGGCAGGCAGTGCTGTCCACCCTCCCACCTCTGGCAGTCAGGGCCAGCATGGGTGAGCACCGAACCCTGAAAAACAGCAGCCCTCGTCTGCAGCTGCGTTCGTCTCCAGCACGAGTGTGGATAGAGTTAAGCAAGTGACTCACACTCAGATGAAAAGCTGTTTCCTGTGTGCGCCACACTTCCAGAAAATGGGAAGGGAGTGGTGTGACATTTTGGCTCCTAGGTATCTTCCCCCAGCTCGGGAAATAAATTTATTATCAGCTAATACTTAAATTAGCCACAGATGACGTTTCAGTCGCACACGACCGGAGACTGGCAGGGAACGACTCTAGCTTCTGTTCCCCACCAAGTGTTCCCTTCCTTTTGTACTAACTGGGGTGAGCGTCTGGCACCCCAGAGCGACATGCTGTTTTTCCCCTTCCCATACAGGAAATGTGCATCGTCGATGAACCTTTAGAGGAATTCACTTCAAGGCATAGCTTGGAATGGAAATTTTTATTTCTGGATCACAGGTTTGTGAAAAGAAAAACATATTTGGGTTGGGTCCTTGTCAAGTGCTGTTTGTTTGAGCTAGGCTCCCCTGGCAGAGGGTCCAGCCTGGCCCAGGGACACAGAAGGACATCCTAACCACAGGAGCAATTGTCCTCAGCTAACAGAAAATGTTTCCCTCCTGTGCACCGCCTTATTCTGCACAGGTTCTGGGTTTTAAGTCAAGGCCCTGGCCTGAGGCATCTCTGGGGGATCCCATCCCAGGCCTTCTCTGCCCTGAAAGGCAGAAGCAAGTGGAAAGGCAAATCTCCGCTTTGCTTTCTCCTTTGGTCCTCTAGCCTCATCTCTTTATAATGTTATTCACAGAGGGAAAGCTAAAAATCTCCCCTCCCAGCCTTTCCGTGTACTTGGCCACGGGACCAGTGTGGTCAATAGTGGCTCTTCATGATTCACTAGAAGTCAGTTTGCTCCTATGGGGACCCAGGGAATGGAGTATCTAAATGGCCACCAAAGTGGAACCCTTTGTCTCGGGGCCTGATGACCAGGACACATTCCCCTCCTGCCCCCCAGTTCTTGAGAGATGAGGCCTGGTGTGGGTCACAGACCACACGACTGTCCCCGTACATGGACCTTATGGCCGCACAGTGGGCCCTGCTGGACTCCTCAGTGACTGCCCCCTTTGTTCCACAGAGCCCCTCCTATCATAGGATACCTGCCCTTTGAAGTGCTGGGCACCTCAGGCTACGACTACTACCACATCGATGACCTGGAGCTCCTGGCCAGGTGCCACCAGCACCGTGAGTACCGAAGGTCCCAGGCTCTGTGCCACGGGGGTCCTCCTGCACTGAGCTTCTGCTCCCTCCAAGCCTCCCCAGTGCCCTGGCATGCATGTCCTGCGTTGGTTCTCAGCATTATCCATGTGACCATTCTTTACTCTTAGTGAGAAGCAATGATGCCAAGATGGTTTTTAAAGCCATGCGAGACATTTTAATTGGCAGAACACTGACCTCGCATGCCCGATCTTTAGCCAGCAGGCAGGTCACTGAGCACAGGCCAGATTCCACACTTCTCTCTCTTGGGATTCCACGTGGCCTCCACAGTGGCTTCAGTGGCTCAAGTTGCCCAGTGTGGACTTCTCTTTTGTTGCAAGCACAGATGGCATCTGGCACTTTGCTTCAGCAACCTCCTCTGGGACATCCAGGAAGAGGTGACTTCGTAGGTGCACATGGCCGGGGGTTCAGGGGAGCAGCGGGTACAAGAGCCTCCACCACGGGACAGAGGACACACCACCAAACACGGGTGCCTAAGGCTCACCATGTGTGGCAGCGAGTGGCATCATTTTTCAGTTTAACTCGAAAGAGGAGTGAGGAATTAACCACCCAATGCTATGCTTTCAGCCAGGAGGGGTGCTGTAACCCTATAATCCTAGCACTCAGGAGGCTGAGGCAGGCAATCCCCATGAGTTCAAGGCCAGCAGCTATGGGCTACATAGTGAGAAGCTGTCTAAAAAAGAAATTTAAACATCATTTAAAAGGTGTGTTTTCAGCTGACTTTCAGCTCTGAACCTGAATGTGTGTGGTACTTCTGGGCTCTGGGGCCCAGCCCATGGGTGAAAGGACCTGGAGCCCTGGGCCTAGGTAGAGGCCTTTGCTCCAGGCCTGCGAGGGCCCTGCTGTCCCACTGCTGGGCCAGTGGGCTGGAGATCCCGTTGGCAGGCTGTCAGGATGTAAGGCTCCTCTTTGCAACCTTAACCACTTGCTCCTCCCAGTGTGGTCTGGGGGCCAGCTGCTGTGTAGACACGGGCTCTGCTAGACTGCAGGTCAGCCCCAGCAGTAGGCCTGAGTCAGAGTGCCCATGCCTGGCGTAAGAATCCTGAGCGGTTCGTGCACATTCATGTTTGAAAAGCATAACTGCTTGGTGGAGGGGCATGGTGGCATACCCCACAATCCCGGCCCTCAGGAGGCCACGGCAGGAGGATCGTTGCAAGTTCAAGGCTGACCTAGGGCAGATAGTGAGTTTGAGCTAACCTGAACTACATAGCAAAACCCTGCCTCAAGCAAAGCAAAACAACTGCTTCAAGCCTATAGCTGCGTCTCTTTTAGCAGCACTAAGTGCCCAGGCCAACAGATCCCACTCGGGGTGTAAGAAATCAGGGCACCTTGGAGAAGCCATCCCAACACACAACCCTGGGGCCTGCAGGCTGCTGGGCAGCCTCAGGGGACCCCGGGTAGAGGCGCTGTAGTCTGAACCAGGCTCGATTCTGCAGCCCTGGGGACAGATCGCGCTGCTGACGGCAGAGTGCTCCGCCACACTTGCTGGCTCCAGGGTCTCCTTCAGGTCCCCTTCCCGGGAGTCTGGATTCTCCCTGCTCTCTGAAGTCCTGCAGCTACACCCCGCAGCCTCTGTGGGTGAAGCCCTGCTCGGATCTCTGTCCACATCTGTCCGGCTGAAGGTCTCTCTGGGCTGCTGAGCAGCTGCCAAATGCCTGCGTTCTGCTTCTGTCTCCTAACAACTCTGCAGAGTTGGGCTGGGAGTGCCGGGCTGGACAGTGTGCTTGCCCGAGCCACAGAGGGCCCTGGGGTCAGTCCCCGGCGCCACCAGCAGGAAGGTCAGCGTCCACTGCTGATCTGCCCGTCACCTGACCTGGGCACCGCCATCCCCAGCATGCAGTCCGGCCACTTCTGTGTGGGACAGGCCGGCTGCATGTCAGCCGGTGTCATGCGCACACCCACTTCCCCCCCGCAGTGATGCAGTTCGGCAAAGGGAAGTCGTGCTGCTACCGGTTTCTGACCAAAGGGCAGCAGTGGATCTGGCTGCAGACGCAGTACTACATCACCTACCACCAGTGGAACTCCAAACCCGAGTTCATCGTGTGCACACACTCGGTCGTCAGGTACTGCTGGGGACAGGCCCCTGACAGCCAGGCCCTCAGCCAGCTAAGACCTGGTGCCCTGAGCTCCCGCCCGGGGACAGGCACAGCCCTGTTGGACCAGGGCAAAGTTTCTCTAGAGTCTCCAGTCCAGGCCCTCTGTGGGCCTTGCGGACTCCTGTAAGCTGCCAGGGTATTACTTAGTGAGTTCCTGCTTCCCTGACCTACTTACATATTTTTCCCTTGTCTCCCTCTCCCTCCCCGGCCCTCCCTGTCACTGTTTTGAGAAGAAAATTAAAACACTGCCTCTAAATAAGTCAAACACATCCTCCTTTTATTCCTCATGCTTATAAAGCCCTTGCTGGCTGCTGAGGACGCAGTGCTTGGAGGGGGCCAGGCTGCCGGGCACAGTGTCCCAAGGCCCCTGGTGCCTGAGCAGGGCTTAGAGGGGAGATCACACACCTAGCTTGTCGGGGTTGCCTCCTGCTCGGGCCTGAGCGCTGGAGGTGAGGCAGGAAACCCCCTCCACTCCACCCCAGCACGGAGATGATCAGAATATGAAGCCGTGGGAAGCTGGTTTCGGAAAGAGCCTCTGAGGAACACAAAGAAAGAGGCTGGTGACACGCAGGTCCTGGCCAGCTCCCCCGGCCTCTGGCTCTTGCCTTCACGGATGCAGCCAGCCGTGGGTTGACAACAGTTTTCAGAATCACATTTGTGCCAAACGCATAGGAGAGTTCTTAGCACTGTTCCCCAGTGTAACGCCCCAGCTGCAGGGAAGCGGCCACATTCTGCTAGGGATCGCAGGTGACGAGTGCAGATGACACACAGACAGCATCCCATCCGTCGTACAGAGGGCACTTGAATGCCCTGGCATTGGTGCCCTTGCTCTGTGCCTGTCCCCAGGGGCCCCTCCTCCATTCCCAGCCCGCCCTGCAGCCCTCGGACCTCAGTGCCCATGGCTTCATGGCCAGCAGCCCGCAGCACTCGGCCTGGGTGCTCGCCAGGGCCCTGAATGCCCAGAGAAGCCTGGGTCCATCCCCCTGCGCCTTGGCTCTTCCCCTCTGACCTCACAGACTTCAGAGAGCACCCCAGGAGACACAGGGTAGGAGCTCAGGAGTGAATCAGTGACAGCAAGGAGGCAAGGCCACCTGTCACTGACCAGTGTCCTGGGCCTGGCGAGCTCTAGGCATGTGGGAGGGAAACCTCTGGGAGACGCAGCATCTTTGGCGACCGCTGGAAGAACTCTGGTCCAGGCCGGGCTGCTTCAGGAGCAGCTGCTGCTTATGCGGAGGCAGACATCTGCTCCACAGGCGCAGGTGAAACTGCACTGCCGAGAGGGCTGTGGTTGAGGAATTCAGGGAGGAATAGGGAAGGAGAGAGGCATGACATCACCCTGGAAACGGGGTGCTCCAAGGCCAGCAGAGAATCCACCAGTGGGCAGCAGGCAGGAAGGACAGTCCCCCCTTTAGACAGGGCTGCCGTCGCGGTGCTCCTTGACGGGGAGGAGACCCCTGCAATGTGGTCTGTGGTGTCCTGCGCAGTTACGCGGACGTCCTCCTGGAAAGGAGACAGGAGCTGGCTTTGGAAGACCCGCCGCCTGGGGTCCTGCACCCCTCCGTGCTGAAGGTGAGTGCACCCCCGCTCCACAGATACAGGAGAAGAGTGGCTAGGCGGAACCCGGCATGAGGTGTTCTGCCTGTCATCCTAGCCCCCGGGGAGACAGAGGCAGGAAGAGGGTAGCTTAGCAACACCTGGACTAGACTACAAAAAAGTGTTTTCTAAAGACTGGGAACGTAGGTCAGTGGGCGGGCCCTGAGTTCAGTCTCCACTCACACACCAAAAGGAAAGCAAAAGCACTTCAGAGTCTGTACTCTACCTAAACAGAAAAAAATTCTCTGTAAACCAGGTATGGTGGTGTGTACGTACCTGTTATTGAGCGTGCTAGGAGGCTGAGGCAGAAGGATCACAAGTTCCAGCCCAGCCAGAGCAACTCAGGGACTTAGCTCAGTGCTGGCCAGGTTACAGAGTGCATCTGCTCCTCCTTCGGGTGTCCTTCCCAAAGATCCAGGGCTTTGTCCCCGCAGTTGCACACTGTTGCAGGCATTTAGAAAACAAGCTGGCTGGGCGTGGTGGCGCACACCTGTAATCCCAGCACTCGGGAGGCTGAGACAGGAGGATCGGTGCGAGTTCGAGACCAGCCTGTGCTACAAAAAGTGAGCTCAAGGCCAGCCTGAACTGCATAGCGAGACCCTGTCTCAAAAAATAAAATAAAATAAAATAAAATAATAATAAAAATAAAAAAAAAATAGAAAACAAGCTGCATTGCTGTCCCCATGCTGGTGCCAACTCAGGTCTTCTGTCCCGCGTTTCAGGACAAGGACTCCAGCCTGGACCCGCAGCCACGCTTTAACACGCGGGACGCTGGTGCCCCAGGCCTCACCGCCAGTCCCTCGCCATCTGCGTCCTCGAGGAGCTCCCACAAGTCCACGCACACTGCTGTGTCAAAGCCTGCCTGTGAGTGGGAGTCTGGGAGGCCGTGTCCCACCCACACGCAGTCCCTCAGGCGACCGTGCCTGGACAGCTGAGGTGTCTCTCCCTCCCTTCCCGCCTGCAATCCCCAATAGCCAGGCAGCCCGCTCGCCACTGAAGAGCAGACAGCAGGGTCCCTCTTGGGGTCCTTGGGAACGCATTCATTCAGCAAGTAGCCAGGCCCCAGGGCCCAAATGCAATCTGGGCTCTAAGCCTGGTGGCTTCTGCCCCCTTCTGTGCATAGTGACCTCTGTCCTCTGAGGTCCACCCCAGTGCTGGTGTCCTACACACTGTGCCCTTCCACTGACAGGGCGGGAAGGATGTGCATGTCACCAGGGCCTTCCTTGCTTTCTTACAGCCACACCCACTAAGCTAATGGCCGAGGCCAGCGCCATGGCAGTGCCAAGCTCACCCGCCCTTCCCCACGAGGTACCAGTGACCGGACTCAGCCAGGCAGCCACGATGCCAGTACGTGGGGCGGACGCCATTTCTTCCTGGGGACCTATTTCTCTTAGACACAGGGGTAGGCACTGGGAGGCTGGGGGGGTGATGTCATTTACTGGACAAGTAGTTTTAAACATACAACAGAATTGACATCGATATATACAGATTACAGAATCCAAGTGGACCTTAAAGATTAGCTCAGAATTACAAAGCTGAGCTTCTTTGGGTCTTGGACCCTCGCATGGATTAACAAACCCCGCCCTCTCCCAGGCGCCTCTGCCTTCCCCCTCCTCCTGCGACCTCGCACAGCAGCTCCTGCCTCAGACCATCTTGCAGAGCCCACCCACCCCCGTGGCACAGGTGGGTCTGGGGCTTGGGGTGGGGTGACATCCTCTGCGATATGTGGGCTGTGGGCACTGATACAGGTCATGTGTGTGCCCCAACCAGGACCTATGAGGGGGAGCCTTCTCCCAAGGCACAGGTGGCAAGTGGAAGAAAGAAACCCATGTGTACCCCGGGTACCCCTGTATCCCCATCTCTGCATCTCCTCGGCCGTTCTGGTCCCTCCACCCCCAAGGGGCATGGCAGAGTTAAGGGAATGCTTAGATCTTAAATATCACAGCACAGGCACGGTGCCATTAGTCTCTGCACTGAAGCAGCTCTGGAAGTCTCCTTCCATGAGTGTCTTTATGAGGTGAGATCAAAACTATGGCGAATGCTGTTGCCAAGAGCCCTCCGATGGAAAGGCGGCCGCAAGCTCCTGCGCTGTGGCCGCGCGCACCTCCCTTCTCAGCTCTGGCATCAGGCAACTCCCAGGGCTTCTCCAAAGCCAAAATGAGCCCCAGCGGGAATTGTTTTGGATGGATTGAGGACATCAAGGAACCCCTCTCCATATAACAGAAGACACTCCCAGAGCAGGGCTTCCAGAGGTGCTTCAGGAAGTGGCAGGAGCTGTGGGTGGGGTGTGTGCACAGCAAGGGTCCATGGCGCTGCGGACCTTATTGTAAGATCCCTTTCACGTGAGCATTCACCCTGTTTTTCAGTCACACCTCACACCCACAAGAGCTCTTTGCCTGTCCGTTTTTCCACTCATACCCATCTCTCCTCACTCTGCTGCACTCATCCACATAACGTTCATTGCTGATGATGCCAGAGTGGCTGTGGTGATTAGCCAAGTATAAGACAACTCTGGAAGGATCTCAAAGCTGAGAGCTATAAATACCGTATTTGCTGCAGCTGGGCATGGTGGTGCATGACTAATCCTAGCACCTGGGAGGCTGAGGCAGGAGGATTGTTAACGTGATGGAGACCAGCTGAGGCTACAAAGTGAGCTCAAGGCCAGCCTGAACTTCATAGCGAGGCCCTGTCTCAAAAACCACAAAAGAAAAAAAGATTCCAGCTCTACTGCATGACTTCCTTCCTTCCCCTACAGCACAGAGGGAACTACCGGAGGGGCCAGAGTGAGGGCAAGGGGCTTGGGGTCCAAGGAGGGCTGGAACAAGGTCTTTGCTCTTAGTTCCCAGGGATAAAGAGATGAACAGAGAAACCGCCATGATGGGCCATGTTTCTGTGGCATCCATGATAGAACAGTCCCAGTGGCCTCCTAGAGGTGGCACGCTGGGGTTGGCCTTAGAAGGATGGCTAGGAGTTTGCTGGTGGAGAACCAGGAGGCAAGGGGAGTAGGGCCAGGGTTCCCCTTCTGTGTCCTCATTTCTCGGGGTCTCCTTCCCTTCCCATGCGGAGGAGCTCAGAAGGCCACAGAGCTAAAAGCAGGACTCTGCCAACACCAGCGCGCGCACAGAGGGAGGGATGACTGGGAGTCCACAGCGGGAAGGAGGGAGGCCAGTGAGATGGCAGGGAGAGGAAGCAACAGGTGAAGGAAGAGCAAAGGCACATCACAGTCCAGAGTGCCCCGGCCGAGCTGGGAGCCCCAGAGGTGTGGGAGAGCCCCATGTGGAGGTGGACAGGTGGCAGGCCGCGATCCCCGGCAAGGTGCTGCTAAAGCCAGCCCTGTCCCCAGAAGGGCCTAAAAGCAGGGAGCCAGGCACGCTGAACAAAGCAGACCTGGGTCCTCTGCAGGTCCCTGCCAGGGTCACCCCGGTGAACATCAGTGCCTGTCTCCTCTTCTGCGTGCGTGTGTGTGTGTGTGTGTGTGTGTGTGTGTGTGTGTGCGCGCACACACACACACACATGTGCACATACCTGTGTAGTAGCAAATGAAATGGGGTGGGAGGGAGGAGACCCCTGCAGTCCCAGGCCGGCTTAGACAGAGCCAGGGTCAGATTCAGGCTATGACAGGGCCCAGAAATGCTGTGAAAGTGTCAACTACAACCTGCCTCACCCTAGGCAAAGAAGGCACCCTCGGGTGCCCTGCTGGTACCCCCTCATCTCCGAAGCCTTTCACCCACCCATGTCATGGGGGAACACTCACCTGTGAGCATGCTCACCAGGCCCTGTTCTCCTCTGTGGGCCTCCTGGCCGTCAGGCAGCAAATGTGACCCACACTCTTCCAGCCTAAGGACAGCTAGCTGGGGCCGCATGACCCCTGTGCTGTGTGGTTGCCGCGTGCAGGGGCATAGGGAGGCCGCCTACCGGCTGAGCTCGCTCTCTGATCCGCGCTGTCTCCCCTCTGCCGGGAAGTTCTCCGCACAGCTCAGCATGTTCCAGACCATCAAGGACCAGCTGGAGCAGCGGACGCGCGTGCTGCAGGCCAACATCCGGTGGCAGGAGGAGGAGCTCCACAAGATCCAGGAGCAGCTGTGCCTAGTGCAGGACTCCAGCGTGCAGGTGACAGCCTACCCCAGGGTGGCCTTCAGCCTGCCCCAGCAGGCAGGGCTCCCTGATCCTTCTGCAGGTGAAGTGTGCAGTGCAGAACTACCTCCTGCCCTTCCCCCAACACCCGGCCACCGGATCCCCACGGCACCCTCAGCCCGTGCTCTCGGGCTGGAGGATGCACTTGCTTTGCTGCCCCTGTGCGTGGTCACTCTTGATCACCCTGTGGGATACCGGTCTCAGTCCTGGGTCACAGCCCAACTGAATTCTCACGGCTGCAGTCCTTGGGTGGCCCACTGGCAGGGGAGAGCTGCTCACCTCATAGCTGGAAGGACGCAGTGAGCCAGAGGTTGGGGGAGGCATGAACCCTCCAGGCCACGCCCCCATGACCACCCCCTTCAGGCAGATTGCGCCTCCTACGGGGCATCATCTCAAACCCCCAGAATTCCATTGCCTTCTGAAAGCCCTGTCTAGGAAGGAGCCCCTGAAGCAGGGGCTTCAAAACCGTTAGTGAGAACCCATGTTCCTGGTGTTTGCTGAGGATGAGCCTTTAATTGGGTTAGGAGGGAAGGTCCTCTAGGGCTGTGGAGCTTGCATCTTGCCAGGGTCCTGAGGTGTCCCAGCTAGGCCACAGCTCTCCTGGAAAAGGCCCTCTAACACCGCAGTGAGGGAAAGGCCTCCTCCTGCTCTTTTGGGGAGCATGTACACCCTCTACTGGCCACTGAGGTGAATGCCTACAAGGACCTGTATAGCGATGGCAAATGTCCGTCCCTTGCTTGGTACTTTCAGCCATCAATCAAACCATCTTTTCCCCAACCCATCCATCCTTCCATCCTTCCTCCCACCCATCCATCCATCCATCCATCCATCTGTCCATCCAGTAGGTCTCCATTCTGTGCCAACCACCCACAGGGACATAACAATAACCAAAACAGGGTTTCTGGTGTCCAAGAACCCCATGCGATAAGTGAGTCAGGCAAGTTCTGAGCTACCAACCCTGAGCTCTAAAACAGAGAAGCAGATATAGCCTGTTACATTTCATCCATCCATCCATCCATTCATCCATCCATTCATTCATTCATTCAGGTATTTTTCACTCGTTCATCAGACAATTTGAATATATACCTCAGGAGTCAAAGGAGCCAAAATATTCTTGTATATTTGGGGGGAGTGAGACTGGGTCTCACTATGTAGCCCAGGCCAGCCTCAGACTCAGCCAGGTCCTCCTGCCTCAGCCCCCTGAGTCCTGGGCTTCCAGGTGTGGGCTACCACACCTGGTCTTTTACATTATGGCAGCTCACCATTTACCTGCCACTTTGTGAGTCTCCAGTACTTCATGTGCTTTGAGCTCCTGCAAAGCCTTGTGAGGCGTTTGCTGCTCGGTTTACAGAGCACCCTAGGTTCCGCTGCCGTACGGGGTCGGGTCGGGTGGTAACCGGACCCTAGGTACACCTCTCCTCTGCTAGGTAATAACAAATGCTTGTCAGAAACAAAGCACACATGGATTTGATTTCTAATCAACATAAATTGTATCCTACCAAAAAGCTGTGGCAATTGAATCTGAGCATGAGGTTTTAGCTGAGGTGGTGAGAAGCCGACCAGCTGTGTGCTCCACACAAGCTGTGTACCCCAAGTCGGCAGGGGGTGCATGCAGCATGAGCCCTCGGACACAAGGGCTGACCCAAGATGTGGCACAGTGTCTCCCCACCTCTAGCTGGCAGTGTCCTACTCAGAAACTGGAGGCCATTCTAGGGATTGAGCTCACTGGCACAGTACCTGCCTGGCAAGCATGAGGTCCTGAGTTCTATTCCCAGGGCCCAAAATACACGTAACAGACACTGCAGGCTACTGGGTTGGGGGCGGGCACGGGAGGAGACCATAGGTAGACCGAGTCACAGGGCGGCCCCTGTCCAGCGGCCGCAGCCATCACAAATGAGCCCGAGTTGGCACGCCCCTTTTGCTCCTCCAGGGCCGGGGGCATGTGTCCCCTTTTATGAAAATCACTTAATGCTCTTTTTCTTCAAAATCCAGAGCCCACTTACACATCCAGTTTTTCTTAGGAATCTACTAATAGGGCCTTAACAGAACAATGCTTCCACTTGCATTTATTTTATGTTCACTCAGTTTTTAAGTTGAACAAATGATAAATGCTCAACATTATCAAGTCTATTTCCTGGCAGACTCTACATTTTGTGTACCTAGCAAAGAAAATATCTAGCCTAGCAAATAAAATCTTGCTAGGTGCTTAACTGTTTTCATTCAAATACAGTCAGCCTCTAGGGTTGAGGAGGGTTTGGTCCCAGCACCCCCATGGATACCCAACGCCCCCACACTCAAGCCCCATATGGGAAACGGCACAGCGTTCACATGGGCCCACCCGTACCCCACAGATCACCTTGGGCTGCCCTGTGGCATGCACACACCTCACCCTGGCAAGGGCTGGGCAAGCAGCTGCTGTCCTGTCTGGCTTAGGAATAATGGTAAAGGAAATAATCCATATGACTTTGGTACAGATGGAACTTTTTCCAAGCATTTCTGATGCAAGCCTGGCTGAATCTGCAGGTACTGAACCCAGAGCCGTAAGGGCCCAGATACGTCTTCCTCCTGGTAGAAACTGAGCTGCCCTCAGCCACTGGTGACAGTACATCGCACTACCCCCAGAGCACCTGGGTCCCCGTCTCTTTCACACCATCCACCCTCAGCCACTTGACAACCTTCATGAGGATGCAGTTGGTGTCTCCCCACCCTGACTGCTCTGCCAAGCCCAGGCTGGGCACTGTGGGCACTCACTGGCTACAGTGGTGGCAGCATACCATTTCCAGGCCAGCTGGGGGCATCACGGATCTGCCCGCTTCTGTGACTCCTGGGAGGTGCCCCTGCCCCCAGCAGCTACTTCTCTCTGCCCCCAGATGTTCCTGCAGCAGCCAACCATCTCCCTGAGCTTCAGCAGTGCCCAGCGGCCCGAGGCACAGCAGCAGCAGCAGCAGCAGCCACAAAGGGTAGCAGCCGTCTCACAGCCGCAGCTTGTGACGAGCCCCCAGCTTCCAGGGCAGATAGCCTCAGCCCAGGTTACCAGCCAGCACCTGCTCCGAGAGTCCAGTGTAATTGCAAGCCAGGTACACGTGCCCTGCTCCCTGGGCCCCTGGGTCCTTGTGCAGTCCTTCGCCGGGGCTGGTGCACCTTGCAGGCCGGGAAGAACTTGGTCCCTGCAGCTGCTGAGACCTGGAAAACCTGGGCGGATTTTTCACTACTTTTTAAAAAGTCCCTTTGAAGGTCAAAGTTAGGCCAACCCCTCCTGTTTTCTGCTCTCTGGCCCTCGAAGACACCAGGCAGTGCCACGGGCTCAAGCAGGAAGCAGTCTGTCCTCAGCCCAGCATCTGCTGGGCTCCTGCATCCACAGGTCACAGAGGGTTGGGCTGGGCGCTTGCCCAGCGTGACAGGGAGTTCAGCCAGGGCACGGCTGATCCATGCTGAGCCCTCAGCACCAAGTGTGTGGGTTCAAAGCTCAGTGGTACCCAGAGCTTAGTGCCGAGGTACTAAGTCCCTTTTATACAATGGTCCGGTGTTTGTACAGTGTGCCATGTCCTCCTGGAGCCTTTGCTTGTGCAGTGCCTGGGGTTAGGAGCCCGGGCCTTGCATGTACCAGACAAATTCCTGATAGTGCCGCTGCACCCATGCACATTAGGTCACCCCTAGGTGACTGGAAACACTTTCCATGAGAGCAGTGCCCCGTGGAGTTGTGTCACTTACAGAGCCCAGATAGGAGACCTGGGTATGTACAGTATAGGTGCGGTGATTTAAGTATTTCTGAGCAGTGGTTGATGGGGGTCGTGGGTGTGGAGAGGCCTTACCCATCCTGACCGACAGGGAAGGGTCTGCCCTACACATAGGCTCATCAGGAAAACGAATGGATGAGAATTAGCCAAGGAAATCCTGGAAAAGCGGGAACCGACAGGATTTGCCCCCAGGCTCCTGCAGGGCCCCACAGGAGAGCACTGTGCCATAGAGAAGGGCATGGGGACACACAGGACAGAAAGTGAGGCCTGCAGGCGAGAGGCCACTGTGCCAGCATTTACAAGCAGTCGCCGCGTGCCGGGCACTGACTTCTGGCACTGAGGGACGAGACAGGGCAGCAGGCAGAGGGAGAGAGGAGTAAAAATCACCGGAAGTCGTTCTGTGGTGATGTGGGGGGCTGGGGAAGGAGGGGAGGTTTACACGGGTGGCCTGGGGCTTCCCAGAGAAGGTAGCTGCGCCCCAGAGACACAGGGGAAAACTGGACCTGGGCAGCAGCAGGGCAGGACGCCCCCCACAGACGCCTGGCGCGGGCAGAGCCCTAGGGCAGCAGGAGGCCTGGTGAGCCTTGCCTCTGGGGTGGAGTTTGTGAAGCCAAAAGACAAGGTTTGGTTTGAGGCACAGTGTCACTTGGCCTCTGAGAAGCTGGCACTGGCTAGGACCCCAGAAGCCCAGGGGTCCTTTTGGAGCCTTGCACCCAATGGGAAGCCAGTGGTAACCTCAAAGGGGCTTAGTATCTCAGAAAAAAAGCTGGTGGGGAGGAGACTGGCACCTGGAAGACTGTCTGAGCTGAGTCTAAGGGTTTTGTTTTGTTTTGTTTTGCTTTGCACTACAGGGAATCGAGCCTAGAGCCTTCACGCTCAGCCTCAGCCCAGCCTTGTCTTAGTATTTAGAGGCAGAGTCTCTGAAGTTGCCATGGTGCCCAAGCCTGGGGCTGAACTGAGATCCCCCTGCCTCAGCCTCCTGGTCTGCTGGGATTCTGGGCAGGCCTGCACCACCACGCCCAGCTCCAGTTTAACTCTTTCTCTTTCCTGTTCACTGATGCTCCAGGGGCCAAAGCCGGCGCGAGGCCTCCAGCTGGCACAGGGGAGCAGCCGCTTGGCCAGCAGCCTGCCACCCACCTTCAGCAGCACTGCAGCACTGCTGCCCCCGGCCCTGAGCTTGGCTGCCCCCGTGCCCACCTCCCAGGATGCCAGCCAGTGCCAGCTGGGCCCCGACCTCAGCCATGACCGACAGCTCAGGTACAGTGCCGCCCACCAGCTGCATGAGAGGGAAACTGAGGCGTCACGTACACTCTTCCCTCTGGTCTGCCTGGGAGGGAGGCACAGTTCAGACAGATGCCGAGGGCTCTGAAGGTGGTGTCAGGAGAGGGCGTGGGGTCCTGGTGGCCAGACGTGGCCCCTTGGGCACAGATGGGAGGTGGCACCTGGCTGACCTGGCCCTTTCTCCTGCCCCACTCCAAGGCTGCTGCTGAGCCAGCCCATCCAGCCCATGATGCCCGGGTCTTGTGACGCAAGGCCACCCGCAGAGGCCAGCAGGACAGGACAGCATGTCAAGTAGGTGATGGGGGTGGCAGGCAGGCTGACAGTCGCATGGGCTCCCCCCCGCAGCTTAAGCCGAAGCTCAGGTGGTGGCTGTGGTGTCCCACATTCTGTGACCCCAGCACACTGGAGGCTGAGGCAGGAGGGTCACCAAGCATTCGGGGCAGCCGTACCTGCATAGTTTGAGGCCCTGTCTCAAAGTCAACAGTGTGGGGAGGTGTGGGTCACTGGAGTCCGCCAGCACAGTGCCCACAGCACCCTGCACCTGCGAAGGCACCACATGGACAGGCAGCGAGGTACTGGCTTAGGTCTCTCATGAAGCCACCAAGGCTCCACCCCCAGGTCTTCCTCACACCCCAGTTACATCTCCAGGCGCAGCTAGCGAGGAACCCCAGGGACTGAGGTTTCAACAGCTGGACTTCTGGGGTCCACATGCAGGCACCCCTTTCCAGCCTCTGCTGCTCTCACCCGGGGCCCACAGGGGGTGTCTGCTGCCCAGCTAGGAGAGGCACCTTCCCACAGACAGGGGAAAACCTTGGCCCCAGAAGACAGCCTCTGGCCCCTCAAGGGCAGCATGGATAAGGCCGTGACCCCGGAGTCAGTGTCATGTGAACTTCAGGACTTGGGGCCCTGTAGTCCTCCCCACTCAGCCCTCTTGAAGGTCTCCCAGCAGCCTTGGGACAGCATTTGGGGGAGCCTCAAGCATGCTCTGCTTCTGAGCACCACCCAGCTCTACAAAAGGACTTTCTGGGGCCTGGGTCCGGCCTCCCTTGGTGACAGCAATGTGTGGCAGGAGGGTGGCAAAGGCCTATGCCCTGCAGGCAGCTGCTTTCTGGCTCTCTGATTCTACGCTGGCACCACACAGACCACTTGTCCTTCAGTGACTGGTTCGCCTCACTTAGCCTACAGCTGCCACATTCCCTGCTGTCAGCACAGGGCGGAAGCCCCGCCCCCTCGGGCCTGCATGGTATTCCACTGTGTGGCTACACCCTGTTCTTCACCTGTCGCTCTGTGGCTTCACCTCTGATTGTGAACAGTGTTTGTGTGTGTGCCCAAACGCCTGCCCGCGTGTCTGCTTCTGCCATCTTTGGCTGCGTACCCAGAAGGGGAATGGCTGCACCCCAAGCTTATGCTGGGTTTCACCTCCTGAGGCTTGTGCATATTGTTCTAAACCATCTGACAGGTCCAGCACCAGGGCTCAGGAGTCCCCGTGTCTCCACGCCCCTGGCACCACGTGCTTTTTCTTCTCCTGGTCTTATCCCTGTGGTACTAGGGTCTGGGCCCAGAGCCGTCACACTAAGCTCCTTCCCCAGGCCTTCATTACATTTTATTTTTTACTTTGCGCTAAGGTCTTGCCAAGTCCCTGAGTTACCTAGGCTGGCATTAACTTTTTGATCCTCCTGTTGCAACCTCTCAGAGTGCTGGGTTCATAGGCCGGTGCCATCACACCTGGCTCAGGTCTTTTTTGTTTTGTTTTTTATGATGGCCAGCTCAGCTGGCACAGCATGTGGTGCTACGGATTGAACCGTGGTCCCTGAGGTTGCCTAAGCTTGCCTAAGCAGGCGCTTTAGACCGCTGAGCCATCTCACCTGGATCTGTTTTTTGTTGTTGTTGTTGTTTTTGTTTTAATGTAAGAGTCGTGGTAATGGACGTACATTGTAGCTCCTCAGGGCGCCAAATTGCCTCTCCCTGTTGACCCCCTCCAGAAACTACTATGTCTTGGGTCCTCTGACACCTAGATCCTCCTTTTGGGGCAGTCACTGAGCGCTTGCCTGTCGCGCTGTTTGGGCTGTGGACATCCTTGTCTCTCTTCCCAGTGACTGCCAGCTTCTGCCTGGCCTGCGGGCTGCCCTTCCCTTCCCTTCGGGTCTCAGCGTCCCCCACATACAGAGCTCTGCTACTGCTTGTGCCTGCAGGGTCCTGTCTGTGCCTCCTTCATCAAGGGTCTGTCTTCTCCTCCCCTCGGCGCAGGTTCGCCCCGGGCCAGCCCACGTTTTCAAGTCCAGATGCTCACCCAGTCGGCAGCAGCACCCCGACGCCTGTCCTGCTGATGGGGCAGGCAGTGCTGCACCCCAGCTTTCCCACGCCCCCATCAGCCCCGCAGCCACAGCCTCACTTCCTGCAGGTGGGCACAGGGCCTGGGGGGTGGGGGTAGGAGGTGGGGGGTGGCAAGGGGCAGGGGCAAGCCCCCCCTCCTGCTTTCCAGCATCTGTCCTGGTTCACTGCTGATGACACTGAGGCTTGTTAATCTGAATGCAGAGTGACAGGACTGAGGAGCAGCTCTCGTGCCTCACGCGCTCCCAGGGGAGGAAGAGGCACGTGTGGCCTCGCGCCTTGCCAGGGCCATATCTGTTGCAGCAGAAACATGCCTAGGACTGTTGCTGCTGGCCTTCGGGGTCCATGTATAAAGCCTAACATGGCCACCTATAATCCCAGCTACGTGGGAGGCTGCTGTAGCTCAGCACTTGGGAGGCTGAGGCAGGAGGATCACTGAAGGGTTGAGGCCAGCGTGGTGGAGTACATAGTGAGTTTGAGTCCAGCAAACTACATAGGGAGACCTTGTCTGAAAAAAAAAAAAAAAGCAGGAGTAATATTGCACAAATATCAAGTCAAGTCATATTTAAATACCCAACAAACTGCCCTAATGCAATGCTGCGTGATGCTGGGTGTTGCCTGGAAATACGCAGCATGTTTACTACTTATGAAGCAAAAGCTATTTCCTAAAGGCATCAGATGCATGGGAAGAAGGAGGTGGAAGGCCCATCAGGGACTCGGATGGGGGCCAGAGGCCCACTGAGGCCACCAGCTGTCCCTTCAGCTTGTGCCCATGATGTCCTGCTCCAGACATCATGAGGACCGTGGGACAGACATACAGAGTGTCACCCCTGAGTGTGGAGTGCGATTTCCTCCAAAGCCGAGAGCCACCAGCTCAGTACTCCTCCACTCTCCCGGCCCCCACCACAGCGTCAGCACTAGCTCGGGTACTGCCAGTCTAGGGGCGCAGCGGCAACTTGGGGTGGATGAGGGGGAGGCGAGAATGCAGGGAGGAAGCAGCGAGGCGTCACGCAGGTGCCAGGCCCTTAGGGCCTCGCGGCTGGGACGGTGGGACCTGGTGCACAAAGCAGGAGGCAGGGGCTGGGGAGAAACGCCCTTGGCGGAGTCGGCTCCAGAGCCCAGCAGCTCCGGGCGGCACCTCTCCCTGGAGGGACAGCAGGGAGATGAGGGACATACACGGGGACAGGGCGTCGGTGGTGCTCGGAAGGTGGGGTCGGGGTACTGTGCTCCTCACAGGGGCCCTGGGCTGGGAAGAAGAGCGGGAAAGAAGGCGAAGCGCTTGCGACCAACACTTCCGGCGCGGGGTGCTTCCTGGTCGGTGCTGCAGGGTGGCCTGCTGGAAGGGGTACAGGAGCAGGGCTGGGAGGGAGAAGCATGCAGACCTGGGAGGTGTGGCTGAAAAGGCGGCGCCTGCTTACACGCTTCACATGGTTCGGTAAGAGACGCAGTGGTGCGAGTCCCTTCCAGAATACCCTCTGTCCTCGGAGCACCTCCCTCCCCCCTGCTTTCTGCGCAGCGCTGGGTGTCCTCTTTCCTGAGTGTCTTTAGTTGTGCTGTCAGGCCTGCCTCAGCGTCCAGAATCCTGTCATTTTGACTCAGGAACAGCTGGAAGCCACACAGTGTGGCTTCCAGGCGACAAGGCCACCACGCCATGTTCTTACAAGCTCCCTTGCCACTGGGCCATAGAATTCTTTTTTAATCTCACCTCCTAAAGACACTGCTGAAAGAGGACTGTGCAACTGCTTCTGAACGTGGGGAGGGCTCTGAGGGGACTCGCGGCAGCGTGTCCTCTTCCGTAATCATGTTTTAGATAAGCGCTCATGGTACAGGTCCTTCACACCTTGCACACGAGTGGACTCTGCCCGGTTGGCCTTCTGCACAAGGCCTCGGCCTCCACCACAGTCATCCCCGCAGGCAGTTTCAGCCCAGGCATGCTGGGCCACAGGGAACCGCAGCGCAGCGTTGGCAGAGAGCTTGGCTCCTGACAGCCCCTCCACCTCCACGGGGAGAGCTCGCTGCTTTCGCCTCCATTCGCAACTAATGGGTGTGGCCAGGCCCACCTCTCCCCCTGAGGCTCCCTGGCCATCAAATCAGGAGGAGGGGGAAGGGGAGGAGGACAGCCCCACAGGACAGTGCAGCCCAACCCTGCCCCCTCCCAGGGCACTGAGGGGCCCAAAGCAGCCAGGGGCCAGGGCCACTACCTGTTCTGCAGTCTCTCTATTCTTCCCCGGCACAGGTGCCGACCTCTCTGCACAGTGAGCAGCCAGACTCGCTGCTCCTCTCCACCTTCCCCCAGCAGCCAGGGACCCTGAGCTACGCCCCGCCGCCCCCCGTGCAGCCCCCGCCCGCACGCCCACCTCGCAGGGTCAGCCGTGCTTCTGAGTCGTCGTCTCACCTCCAGCAACCGCCCCGGTAGTGCCCTCACCCTGCCGTCAGAGGCGATCAGCTTTAACTGATGGACGAGGGGGGCATGATCAGAGACCGGGACGACAGTCTGAGCTACAGCGACAGCCCTGGATTCCCGGCACCTGCGTTCATTTCAGAGCTCCCGGATATCCCGTGAGCGGCCATGCTGCCCTGCCACAAGCCCCTCAGGCACCCTCTGCAGCCATACTGGATGCAACTAAGGGCCCCGGTAGGGAGCAGGATGCAGTTTACCTGCAGAGAGGGCACCCTGGCCGCCTTCCTGGAGAGTGCACTGGTTACTCCATGGAGTGGCCCTGTCCCCATGTCCTAGCTGGCCTTCACCGTCTCGATCGTCTTTCTTTGCATTGGAGAAGGACTGGGGGTCCAAGATCTGTTGCAAAGAGAGAATAAAGAGATTATTTTTCATTATTTTTTAATGGTTGCTTTTGTTTTGTTTTAATTTGCACAGCTGCACCGAGGAAATAACTTAGGCACTTTCTGTTCTTAAAAATAATGAGGTCTCATGACTTTGTCTGGAGCCCAAATGATAAACAAGGCCCACCAGTCAGATAGCAAGGCAGGTTGTTCTTAACCAAGCCATAGACACCCCACCCCCCACCCCGCAGCGCAGCCCTCCACCCTGACTGACGAAGCTCTCCAGCGGCGCTCCACAGGGCGATTCCCGCCACACGTAACACTGGACGATTCCCTGTTTACTTCCTTGGTTGCAACTACGAAGGCAGACTCCAAGCAAAAGCACAGTCTTGCAGTTAATGCAGAATTCTGTAGAGAACTCTGAGAAAGGGAAGGTGTCCCAGGCCAGGCCCCCGCCCCAGGGTGCAGACGCCAGGAGCCCGCCTTAAGCGAGGGGATGCTGAGGGGATGCTACGTCTCTACTTATTCTTCATGATGATTCCAAGAATTGGGTTTTTCCTTTTCACATGCACTTTGCTTTTTTGTATGTTTTGTTATGTTGGGATGTTTCTAAAGAAAAGATTTTATGTAATTATAAGAGGAAGTGTAGTGAATTGTACAGCTGTTGTAATAATGACCTATTTCTATATAAAATAAGATTGTATGGATTATGTGTAAATTATTTTGTATCAGAGACGCCAGTTCTTTTCCCAAATATAAAAATATAAAAACTTTTCTTGTGTTTTTCTGTGAGTGGACATTTTGTAATAAATTAACAAGTTTGTACAATTTCCTCTGTCCTTTGTCATACATCCATGCATGCATACTTCAACTGGAAAACTTTATTGCAAGATGTTTCAAGGATAAGGCTTTAGAAATGGCACGTGCGGACTTCCCAGTACAGTGACAAAATAACAGATAACTGAGGGAGAAAGAGTGGCTTTCGGGACTCAGCTCCAACGTAGGCTGCTTACCTAGTAAGGGTTTCCCAGCTCTTGAAAATTAAAAATAAAAGCCGGGGGGCCCTGCAGGATGGCTCAGCAGTCTAAAGCACCTGCTTAGGAAAGCTTAGGCGGCTGAAGGGACCACGGTTCGATCCCTGGCACCACATGCTGTGCCAGCCCTGCCCTCAGGGCAGGC